>WBMV01000959.1:225026-269282 GCA_013396655.1 Campylorhamphus procurvoides | reverse complement strand
TAGCGAGTATATATATATATATATATATATATATAAAACTACTCACAGCAGTGACATTCTCCCCTCATTCATTCATGAAATGATGATAGAAAAGAGATTATCAAATGTTGATTTTGATGAGTGAAATCAGGATGGGAGCCAGGGAAATAAGGGATGATTTTGAACTAACCATCCTCTTGTATGATGTCAGTACAATATATTGGTGTACTTAGAGCCTGAATGCTGTTTCATCAGTTTCATTTTATTGTCAGAGATTTGTCTGATTTGGTGTTTTGTTTCATGTTTTTATTTATTTCCCTTTTTATTAGCACCTGTAGATGGAAGGGATGTAACTCCTCAAAATATGAAGGATGTAGGAGGTAAAAAATAGAGTCGAAATAAGCAAGATTTTAACTATTCATTGTGGGTGTATAAAATGAGGAAAGGATTTTTAAGGGAGTGGTAAGAACTGTATCATTTGNTAAAGTTGGGGGGAAGAAGGAAGTAGTGAGGATCATTTGGTGCAATGGAGTAAGGTTTGAGAAATGTTTGTCTTCCCAGGTAACTGTTACGTGCAATGGGCCCCTGTTGTCCTGGAGATGGCTGAGCATCTACCTGCCCATGTGAAGCAATGAATTAATTCATTGTTTCACCTTGCTTGCATGTGTATCTTTTGCTTTTCCTATTAAGCAAACTTTCTAGCTTTTAACCTTTCAATTCTATTCTCAGTCTCACTTGAGGGGGAGCGAATGAAAGGCTGCTTGTTGCTTGGCTGATGGCTGGGGTTAAAATGCTAATTACTGATAAAAAAATGTTAAAAAATGACCCTGTTATTCATAAATTTCACCTAGATTTTTTTATGCCTATATATGTACGTATGTGAAATAAAAAAACAAAACAAAACAGTCCCCTGTGTTATTTCTTCTTTTTTTTCTGCATATTAAATTTAGTTAATTATATATATGTAGTATAGACAGAGAGGAGATGAGTTGAATGCATGAATATTTGGTTAGCAAAAGTCTCAGGGACAATTGAAGGTCTTTTTAAACTCTGTGAACTGATTTTAAGGTGAGTGAAGAACATGGGAAATGGGGTTATAAGGTCAGGCTGATGTTATCATATCCTATTTGCACCTGAAAGTACATAAAAATCTTCAATTCTCTGTTTGAGGACTTGCAAATACTAGGAATATTGGACTTCAGTAGAGAAAATATTTTTAATGTAAGAGACAATAATAAAAAAGTCAAATCACAAAATAGAAAGAAAGATGATAGAATGAAAATCTGGATGAAGGTTACAAGGTTGAATCAAATCAATGAAATTCACATGCAATTCATAAAATGAGAGAAATTTCATGTAACAGTAAAAATTATTTAAAATTTAAGACTCATCATACTAACCTGGGTGCACCTTCACTGTTCAATGAGCCCAGGTTTTACTGCTCTGTATAAAGTATCCACATCTGGGAGGCAACACTCACATTGTACGAAAACCTCACGTACATGCATTCAAATTTGTCTTTTATTTGCAGTGTTGAAATATCCTGTCCCATAAACATGCACTTGCCTATGCTTACCTTTTCAGTCCTTAGAAGTGCCCTGTGAAGCATAAGCTTGGACAACTGATGTGGAATTACTCTTAGCCCAAGTAAACATTTACATCAATATGCTGTTTCATTCATATCATATTCACCTACTGTGGATGTTGAAGAGTGGAATCTGTTGTGAGAATTAAGTGTATTTCAGACAGAGAAAAATGTGAAGAAAAAAAGTAGAGAACCACAGGAAAGCTGCAGCATATTTTTCTGCCTTACAAGGGAGGCTGCATGCCCTGCAGAAATCACACGTGAATTGGGTAAGGTCAGACATAAACCTGGTGAGAGAGAAAGTCTTTCGTATTTCCTTTTGTATAGTCTTTTGGATCTGAAGCAGGACTGAAAGCATACAAAATTATGGCTGCTTGCTCCTTCCAACTTCAAATGCCTGAAACTGCATTTAGAATTCTAGAAGTCAGCTTCTCAGTCCTGCAGATTTCTTCTTCAGCACCAGAATCTATATAAGGTGTTGCCAAACCAAAATCAGGTTCTTACTTTTTCTCAGTTACACAATTATAGTTAAACAGTAACTGTGACTTCTTCACTATATTGTTTATCAAGGGTCTGCAGTCTGCTTGAGTGGTTCACGTGAATAGGATAATTGAAAAGAACATTAATTTTAGTAGCTCATTAAGAATGTTTGGATGATCAAGGAAGAAAGATGGTAAGCTCCATGATGGCATCTGCACCAGTAGCNGTAGATGGAAGGGATGTAACTCCTCAAAATATGAAGGATGTAGGAGGTAAAAAATAGAGTCGAAATAAGCAAGATTTTAACTATTCATTGTGGGTGTATAAAATGAGGAAAGGATTTTTAAGGGAGTGGTAAGAACTGTATCATTTGCACAAAAAAAAAAAAAGAAAGAAAAAAGAGAAAAAAGAAAAAAGTGCATAAGACCAATGGTAAGAAGAAATTCTGAGACAAAAGAAAAATCAAGAAATGAAAGAAAAAAAGAAATACACAGAAAAGAGAGAAAGCAGAAGATAAATAAGGTGTGAATTTATAGCAAGGAGTAAATAGGGCAAAACCAAGATTCAAGGGACGTGTGGAGATAAATCCATTATAGCTGATAGAGAGGATAAAATGTTTGTCCACATCTTTCCTTGAAAGTGGAAACGCACTATTAGATAGAAAGCTGTTCTTTGCTGTACTACACTAGCAAGAAACTAGAAAAAATTTTGGACACAAACTTATCTTGCTCAAATTTATACACATAACTTCTTTTCAGTTTCAATAAGAACTACCTGAATAGTAAAACGTAGATCCCTATATTTTTGCAATGAAGAATAAATAATAGTTATCATTAACAAATAAATAGCCATGAATGTAAATTGGTTAAATGTAAGCATATATGCCTATACAGAAGAGACTTTTGCATCTGCTTGAATGAGTTAAGACAATAAATATGCTTTCACTTTAATTTAAATCTTTGTCAGTCCAGTTACTTTATTTCCTTAGAAGAATGATCTTATCTTCTGGGTCATTTATTCTTCATGAGCTCATACTTTAAAGGTGAATGGATTTCAGTTAAGGAGAACAAATATATTGCTTCCAGACATGCTCTATAAATGTTGTCTAGTATCCTGTCAGTGTTTTAAAAGCCAAGTTATAAATAAAATGACAAAGGTTGTTTTAACTGATGAGAACAAAATGCTTCCACTTTATTACACACCTCCAAAATGTAAAAGCAACTCAGTTCTGTAGTGGGTCTATTAAGATTCTACATCTTTAAAAAATAGGAGGAAATGAACTGAAAGTCATGTTTAAAATAATTTATTTTAAAGAAAAACTGCGGGAGTATTTGCTGAGGACTAAGTGATGTTATCAGATAGTACACCACCTAAAAATTAATATGTAACCTTCGCTTTTCAAACTGTCACAATGAATGAAACAGGACAGATGTTAATGCTTATCACCAACTAAGAAACAGTTTTCCATAGATATAATAAATTTGTTATCTTGTTTTGTCTTTTAACCAGCAGCCAAGTAAACTGGAAACATTGTACTTTGTATTGAGTGGTTAATCATGGTAAATGATCACTTAGTGGCAACTCCTCGATGTTGAGAGGGGAAAAATGAAACTGGAGGACAAGACTGAAACAAAAAAGCTGTAGGAATCTAAGTCTATTTTAAACGACATCAGCTCTTGTTCCAAGTGCCAGTACATTTCTATATTCTTACCTTTTTCAAAGCCAAAACTCATAATAGTCTGTATTTGAAAATGAACAACAAACTTTCATGTATGTGTGCACACAAACATAGCACTAAGGACACTACGGAATTTTCCAAGTATTTATTTTTTTCTTGGAAAAAATACAATGGTATTGAGTCTGAAGTTGGATTGAAGTATACTACTCTGTCTGTTAAAAAAAAAAAATTCTTCAAGATGGGAATATTTGTCCTTATCCAAAATAACAAGAATGAGGGATGACAAACAGAGTAAGGGTTCTTACTGAAGAAAAAAAGCATAGAATTAAATTTTGGGTGGGGCTTCTTCCATAGCAAACAGAAAGGCACAGGAATATCTTAGATGTATTTATTCACATACTAGTTGTCTGTTTGCCACACTGAGGGGATACAATTAAAAAAAAAAAAAAAGTCAAACCCTTATAAACCAAAAACCCACTCAAGTAAAGTTTTTGGTTTGTAGGTCTGTAGAAATTAGTAGATATGTATATATGTATGCACACATGCAGAAATTTTGTAGGTATGTAGAAATTAGTTTTTCTATGAACTTAGCTAAATTTAAGCACACTAGGAAACATCCATGATTATTTAAATGAATTCCAGTTCACAGCCTGATGACTAGTACATTTTTAAGTGCTCAGAAAAAAAAAAATGAACACCCTCCTACAAGTTCTATCTTCATTGAAACAGCTTGATTTAATGGAACTTCATGCAATTTCTTGAAGTCAAATTTTAGATTCCCTAAAAGCATATATTTCAATTATACCAAACAATGGGTCTCCAAGAAGAAATTTAGAAAGCATAGACCAACATTCAGTGCTTTACAGTTTAGTTGTTTCTTTTTCATGATCTACAACAACTGCTGCTACTGTGATTTGAATCTGTGTTCTTTTCAAGGAAACAGATTTTATCAAGTGCATCTTGTTTGGGATATTGTTATACCTAGAAGGACATAATAAGATATCACTGTAGTCAAAGTAACCTAGAAGGCCCAGAAACCTTGGAGAATCTTTGAAGAAGGCATGTGATGATGAAGATGATGATGGTGAAGAAGGAAGGGGTCTTGAGACCTCCACCTAAATTCTGAGGAGGCATATCAGGGGACAGACTTGAAGGAGGTTCAGTGGTCAGACCATTTTCAGGTTGGATGTATCCATTAGATATGATAATTAATTATTGTCATAAAATTGTAAGAGCCCTATGCTTTGGTGTGCACTTATTATCACAACTTAAAGTGCTTTAATCAAAGACCTACTCTTTCTTTTCTCTATACTAATATTGTCTCGAATATTCATTTCTTCCATTTTAGGCATCAGTACAAGGTTATGTTAGATACACTGTTTACTAAAATTAGAGAAGTTGCATGGAAGATTGAAGATCTATACAACATCAGTAAATATTCACATATTTCAACAGAAATAAGGCATTTGTAACAGTATTATTTTAAGGCGCAATTAATCTGACCTATTTTGGGAGTCTACTTTAAAATGAGATGAACCATGCCCTTGAAATGCCTATTTATCTTGATTATCTGTAAAGGGAGTTTAGGGAGTCTAGGTGATATACAGACAGTTACATACATTCAGATGAGTCTTTCATTATATAACTATGTAGATGAAATACAGACCTCTGATACAAGTGTCCCAGGAGTTTATTATTGAAAAGATATATTAACAAAATTACATTTAACATATTTGCATTTTATGATTTGGAACCTGATTTTTTCCCCCCTTTCTTTTAAAATAAAGAGTAAATATTTTCTGTTAAAGCCTTAATACTTTACCACTTTGCTGCCTGTCAAACCCATTTTTAATGCACTTAGAAGTGGAGAATATATTCTCTAACCCATTACTGAAGTTTTGAGTTTTCTTCAGAAGTATTTATGTGAGGTTCCTTTTTAAACTATTGTCAATGTATCCGTCTATAATATGTTTATATGTGGCTTCATTGTTTGCTGTGGAATAAAGATGAAATCTTAGGATAACAAAATTCTTGTAAGGGTTTAATAGCTCTGATGGTGTATACAAAAACAAAATACCCATGAACTATTTTATTTCAAAATTAATTTGTCAAGCAGTGAAAAAAACCAAAGAAGCACCCAAAGGAGCTTATGGAATTAAACCTTGCAAACAATTCTTTTTTTTCTGGTTTCTGCTTCTGAATATCAGAAGCTAAAAGGAACATAATATTTTAGTCAGCTTCTCATGTCTCTTATCCAGAAACCTATTCCTCCTAAAATCATGTAATTCTTTCCTTCAAACTCATACTTCAGCTGACTGTTTTTATTGCTCAGTTCTGAACTCTTGAGAGTACCTCATATTTGGCACTAAGCTTGCTTTTTTACTATTTGTTTTCTTTGGTTTTGTCCAGCAATAACTCAGTACTTCTTTCTATATTTTCCAACCACTGAAAGCACTCCAAAACATCTGATATTGTCTGGTCAGTGATTCAGCCTTTGACTGAATTGTTAAAGTTAAGATTTACATGAAAGCTTGAAAGCTAGAATTAAAGAAAACAAACAGGCAAAAGTAATTTCTTACCTCTTCACATTTGCTGCCAAACCAATCACCTAGCATTGCTCATAAAATGAAATCAAATGGTTAAGGCATTTCATCCCCAAACACCCTTGCCAAAATTTCCTGCAGATCCCATTCCAGTTCTCCAAATTCCTGCTCAAAATGCATTACTTTTGACTAGCTCTCTAAGGTAAGCTGTCTATGTATCCTTTAAGGAAGGAGGACAAGTTATATGATATGAAACAAGTAACCTCCTTGCCTTCAATATGTACTCTTTGATTGTTATCTGGTCTATATACAAAAGGCAAAGACACTTTTCTTTGTCTGGTCAAAGAACTGTATTATAGTTAATAACAATGGTGTTCTATATACAGAATAACATTTAAAATAAAATACAGGGAGAGGGGGAAAAAAATCATAAAAAACCCCACCACATCAAAACTGGTAGATTACAGAGCAGATAAAAGTGAATATTGATCAGAGAGCAAAGCTCTGACATGTATTTGAAATTTTCTGTAACTCAATGATTTTTTAAGGACAGAGAAAATATTTGTGTTACCAAAGAGATCCTCAGTGACTAAAAACTTCCCATATCACAGAAGTTAGACTCAAAAGCTAGACTACATATTTTGTGCTCCATTATTGCACAGTTCCTCTAAGTCATCTGGTAGCTTTCATCTTAGGAGTTTATCAAGTTGGTCAGCATGACTTCCCCTTAGCAGACCCATGCTGATTGCCATGATGACTTTCCTGTCCTTCATACTTGGAAATGCTTTCCAAGGTTAATTGCTTCATTACCTTCCTAGGGATCAAACTGAGACTGTGTGGCCTGCAGTTGCCTGGATCATCCTTACCTTTCTTGAGGCCAGGAGTGACACTTGTTTTCCTCTGTCCTCATGCAGTTCTACCAGTAGAGATGATCATTCAAAGGTTGTTTGCAAGTGTTTTGTAATGACATCAGTAAAGTCCCTCAGTACATTTGAGTGCATCCCACCAGATCCAATGGACTTATGTATGTCCAATTTGTCTAAATATTCCCTGACCTGAACTTTTTCCGAGTGACTTCCTTGCTCAAGATTTCCTGCTGTCTCTTAGGTCTTGGATTGCTGAAGGACAGTTTTGCTAATAAAGAATGAGGGAAAGAGGGCATTCTGCTTCATTCAGGATCATGTCTACTTTTCCTTAGTCTGTCTTTTGTTGCCAATGTACTTAGAAAAGTCTTATTGAATTCCAGGTAGACTTTGACTTTCCTAATCTCCTCTGCATACTCAGGCAGTGTCTCTGTGGTCCTCACAGGTTATGTGCTACTGCTTCCACCTTAGGTAAGCTTCCTTCTTATGTTTAGGCTTTGAAGAGGCCAAAGTCTGCTGTCTTAAAGTTCAAGGCTGTGAACTTGCTTTTATTTGTCTGTAGAATGCTTGATCCACTCCTTCCTAGTCAGGTGGTCTATAGCAGACATCAAGTATATTGTCCCTTGTATTTGTCTGTTCCTTGTAACTTACTCATAAGGTACTTGTCTGTTCTTTGTAACTTACTCATAAGGTCTCATCTCACCCTTCATCCCCAGGCATCCCCATACACCTTTAGGGTGTTTGTTGTTTGTCTGACACAAAGTAGATATATTTTGGACAAATTAATAATTTGGGGAAAAATTTCTTTTTTTCTTTTCGCTTCAGTAATAAAAAAATGGCATAAAAAGAAAGTGTGAAATTTTTTTAATGGAAGTATGTTGTATAATAATTTCATATGTTGATTGAGAAGCCATTTCAAAAAACTTCTATGACTTCTATGACATCTCTAAAACTTTATGTAATTTTTAAAGAAAAAAGTAGGTTATTTAAAAAAATGTTATTAATAACCTTGAAAGGACAAATACAATGAATTTTCTAATTAACAATATTATACAAATCATTTAAAAATTAATTAGTGTCGTATAATGTGCATTCATTGTCCTGACTAGAGCAAGAAGAACATAACAACTAATGAGCTTTGGGTTTGAGCCGATCTACAATCACTTCAGCAAAATTCCCTAGATTTCTCAGAATCAGTAACAAAATTATAATACCTTTGTGTTTCTTAGAAAAAAAAAAAAAAGTCATATGCTTCCAATATTGTTGTATAGGGCTCTAAGGAAACCCTAAATATGATTTACTTACACAGGGAGATATATCAATTGTGTTCCCAGCTATTTTTTCATGTACAGTGAAAGGCGCTTCTCACACTTGCAAATAAAGAAAACCCTGTTGTATTCATGGTGACCTGTTGTGGGAAGTATCAAAACCAAAATAAGCTTCTGTGGTTACCAGAAGTCCAAGTCTGATCACTGAGAACATATTAAGGAAACTAAGTATTTCCATATGATGACAGAAAAAAAGTACAAAAAAGCCTCCAACCAACAAACAAAAAATCATGCCTTCACCAAAAAAACAAAACAAAACAAAAAAACCCACCAAAACCAAAAAAACCAAAACACAACTCCCTGCCCGCTCCCAAAAAAGAACAACAAACAAGCAGACCAACATAAAGAAAAAAACAAATAAACAAGAATAGCAATAAACTCTTAGATTTTGCCATAACAGTTTCATGGCTCTTAGATTCACCTATCTGTAATTGGAAGCCTATTACTTTTAGCCTGCTGAGATGCAACAATTATATATTCAGGCAGTGAGGACACAAGCTCAAAACAGTAGAGAATTCTCATATTTTTCAGCCACAAGTGAATATACTAATGTGAAAAAGTAGTATTTTCCTACTAGGAACAAAACCATTAATATAATGAGATGATTTTTCAGAACTTCTAAGATCAGTTGCTTGTTTCTCATTGAATGCAACAATGAAGGATTGCATTTCATTGCACGTGTTTGGTTATATCTTTTCTTAGTTTATCACTCAGTTCTGTTGAATAAGATTTCCACTTTGGTATAGCTTTTTTTCTCAGTTTCTCAGGAAGACATTCCTCATAGCTACTCAAGTGTCAGATATTTTCCAGATGTCCCTTTTTTTAAATAAAATTGCATTTTGAAAATACATTAATATTCATATACTTTGTTTCTCTTGTGGTGTTTAGAGAAGGTTACAACTTTCAAAGCAACTGCAGTCTAATTATATATAAAAACTTTCTTTAATACTAGACTAAATTATGTAATACACAAGAAACAGAATTAGAAAATGTTGTGACAAAACTTTATCATCAAGCATAGAACAAAAAAAAAAAAGAGAAGTATTTAAAAACATATTTCTATTTGCTTAATGAAACTCATAAAAAATTGCTCCACAGCAAGGCCATAAAATATTTAACTCAAATAGTTATTTTATAGGATGAATATGCTGAAAATTAATGGCAAACTGTTTAGTTTGCACATACAAACACACACACACAAGAAAAAAAAAAGAAAAACAAACAAACAA
The DNA here is from genome assembly GCA_013396655.1 of Campylorhamphus procurvoides. Lineage (NCBI taxonomy): Eukaryota > Metazoa > Chordata > Aves > Passeriformes > Dendrocolaptidae > Campylorhamphus > Campylorhamphus procurvoides. The sequence goes on along the minus strand of WBMV01000959.1, from coordinate 259,597 downwards.
AAAAACTTAGAGAAACAATCCAAGGTACTCCCTTTTGTTGTGTTTTGCTTTGTTTTTCATCTCAAGTTATAATATAGAAATGAAAGCATCCTCTTTATTTTGCTGACAACTTTGGTCCTGTGTAGAACTTGATAACAGGAGCACAGCATCAGGATTCTGGCATATTAAAAAAAGAAAAAAAAAAAAGAAAAAAAAAAGTGTGTTCTTTCACTCAAAATAACATGTGAGTCATTTTTCTCACTGTAAATAATGTAATTGAGACATTTAGGCTTTCAGATGTAATAAAAATAGTAGAAATATCTTGTAAGAAGCAAAGGATGGCAAGCGCTACTAGGCTAAACAATGCAAAACTGAACATGAGAAGATGCTAAACAACAAACATTACATGACATTTCTATGGAAAATAAACCAGTTAAACACTCTTAAACAGATATGCTGCTAATGAAAACCTTTAATACTAGCTTACAATGCAGGCAGCACAAAGGGTCCTTGGAGAACGGTCCTGACATTGGTAACAAGATAATTCGTTATTTTATTAAATAAAAAGACAGGTTATAGACTTGGCAGCTACAAAAAAGTACAGGTGTTTTGTTTTGTTTTTAATGTGAAAATTTGATATGTATAATTTGTATAAGAGTTTGGTTTAAATCAATGACAAAAAATTAAAATGCTACATTGAAAAATAACTTCAGATCTCAAGCCTCTTATATTTATACTGATTTAGGAGTTGCAGCTCTTTGTTAAGCAAGGACTGCTCTACATATATTTTACATTATTAGACACAGAACAGAACTAACATATAAGCAGGATATTTAAGCTTCAGTTCTCCTGATCCCTTCTGACTTTTGGAAGCACAGCCAAGAGGACTGCTACTTTTTCTTTGCTCTTTTCAGCTTTACAGCTCATCTATCATGGCCAGGCTTCAGGAAAGGTAACAGTCTTCTACAGTATGCCTACAGCAGCAGGTAGGATACACTTCTTGGCATGCAAGAAACATTTAAACAACTGCAGAAGGCCTTGAATGAAGGTATCTGTCTTCCCAGGCATATGTTCTGACAGTCACTACCCACTCCACTCTATGGCACAGAGAAATTTTACTCTGTCTTTTGAGTAGAGCTATCAAAGACCACACAAAGTCCTTAACCACAATTTTTTTATGTTCAAAGTATTGTGGACAAGTTGAGTTGGAGTTCACTTAGTTCAAACATTAGTTCTAATGTATCTAGGTAAGAAGTGATTTTTCAATGTCAAGAAGTTTTGCCAGAAGCTACACCTTTTCTACTTATTTGTTGTGAACAAGGGCACTCCATTCCTGTTATCACTCTACTCATTATCTATATGTGTTTCATTCTGAATTCATATTTCTTGACCACAAAAATGTATAAAATTAGGAACGTTTTAGCCACAGTATAACAGACATCTAGAATAAATCACACAGAACATTCTTAATTCAACTAATAAATCTCTTTTGAAATATATAAGAATGGAATATTTTCCTTTTGGAAGTAAGGATTCAGGTGTTTACAGTCATTCTGTTTGTCTTTACTTTGTTCCACAGAGTAATGTTTTTGTTAATCTGATTTTTTTTTGTCTGTCTTTCAGTGACATTCACCTGTGCTATTAATTTTAAACTCTCATTTGCATTCTTAATCAATTAATTTCATTTCTATGATACTCTGTATCATAGAGTATCTGGTCTGGCTAAAATCTTAAATCATTAAAAATCTTATTATCCTTTAATAAATTTTCTGATTAGAGAGATTCATCATTTTCCTAGGGATATTTATCAACACTCTCTGGCAAAATCAAGTGATGAAAAACTTATTGAGATTTTTGTTTCTTTCTCTTCAAAAGAAGTGTGAAGAAGAAATTACTTCTGCCTTTTTTTTTTTTTGGGGGGGGGTAATTTAAGGATACTTTAAAAATACACTGTCATGATTTTCTGCTTGATTTCCAGTCAGACTATTTTTGTCCTAGTAGATATTAGATTTTTTTTTCCCCCACTTCATTGTGTAGGTAAAGAACAAAGAAAAATTTAATGCAAAAAAAAAAAGTTTCATAATATGAAAACCTACTTTTGAGACAGAAATCAATATAATTTTAAACTATATCCTTCTGCAGGGAAATCTGGACTAAACTTACACTATATAAGCAAAACCACTTTTCCTGACTCTTTGCAGGTCACAGAGTACTTTCAGATATTTTTCTCCTGCATTTCTATGCAGGGTGCTGCTGACATAGCACCAAGTCAGTTGTCTGTTCCAGAAATATCAGCAGTTTTACTTTTCTATTTTCCTGGAATAAATGAGATAATGTATGGTGGTAGAAAAAGGAAAGTTTGCCTAATATTTTCTGAACTTCTAAATAATGAACATGTCAACTGGACTCTACTTACAGATCAACCATATGCTGGCCTTTGCTGCTTGTCAAGATACTTTTTTTTTTCCTGCTACTGTATGAAATATACAAAATTCAATAGCAACATAGCCAAAAAAAGTATGTGGGTAATAATACTTCGTTTAAAAATGCTTCAGAATGAGAGGGAAGAAGAAAAAAAAGAAAAAAACAAAACAGATTATTCAGGATAACATCACTTATTTGATAAATACTATGGATATGTAGGTTTCAAATGTCTCATTTAACTTTAAAATTTCATTAGTTCATAATATTGCCAATAACTTCTATATGATTCTATTTAGATTTTTCTTTTTTCTCTTTCCAGTGATTCTCTGGGTTCTGTTTTCTGAAACCACTTCAAGAAAGATTAGAAAAGTGTAAAATACATGGAAAGAGAGTAAGAAGGAACAATATACATGATTCATTACTCTATATTAATAATTTTTATATTTAATTTTATTAGACACTGCATGTGAGGAATATGTTATTATGCCAAAAGCAGAAAAGAAGGGGTCTCAAATTCATCTGTATTACTTTTTCCCTGATAGGGCTAGTTTACAATCTTTATTCTCTTGATGTGTCATCATTTCCAAACCAATGAAGTAATTCCACCGTCAGCAGTCTGTGAAGCTCTAGAAATAAAATACTATTGTCAACTGTACATTTTTACCACTGGGTAAAATTTTACATCGATTGTCTTTAAGTACCATGTTTACTACTGTAATTCTGAGAGAGATTCTTCAGACCGTTTCAGTACTGATCATAGACTGTGTATAATATAAATACTTTGTACATGGACTGTTCTGGTATTTTTGGACAAATACTAATGAGAGATCTTTTGTGATGTAGTCTATACAGACAAGTATGGAAAATAAAAAAGGACAAAGACAGATGGAATAATTTGACACTTCAAGAGAGAACAGAAAATTTAGAATAGTTTGGTTGTTCTAAAAGATTTTTCTTCAGACTTAGTTTCCAGGGTGTATCACAGAGATCAGCACAATGCTTCATCAGTTTTTGTTTGTTTGTTTGTTTTTTAATTGTCTACAAATAAACATGAAGTTTCTGCTGCAAAAAATATATGGACTATAAGAGAAAATATAAGGGAGAATAAATACTACTGAAAGGGAATCAAGAGTCCAGAACAGCCTTGTATTCTTACCTTATTCAGGATAAACATATGTTAATGTAGCTATATATAAGCTACATTTGAGGCCATATTGACCCTATTGAAGACTTTTAAGGAATACAATGAAGCAGTGCTGCAAGTGCAAGGCTGTAGTCAAAAAAGCTGATGCAATCCCTGCACACATATAGACACAGAGTGAGCAGGAAAGAGATGTCTCTGCTGTATGCAGCGTTGAAAAGGGAACTGTTGGACTTCTAAATGCAGATATATCTGCTTGTAAAATGGGTGTTGAACAACTGCAAGAGGTAAAAGGAGAAAATATAGCATATAGGTGGACAAAGTGTCTTACCCTTAGAAACTTAATACCTGCCACACCATTGCTAGTTTTTCAGCCAGTTAGTTTTTTTTGTTTGTTTTTTTTTTACTCTGACTGTTTTGTGGTATCAATTATCTTGTAATGTGGGTAAGCTGAACCAGAAACACAAGATACACTGAGTTTTAGAATTCTAATTTACTTAACCTAATCATGTTGTCATTCATAAAGTTTTATGTATGACTCCTGTTTCTGTAGCAGAGAAATGTGGTGAGGAGTGAATAAGAAGTAGGTTTTCTCCTCCACTAAAGGGGAGGGGTATGTTGGCATTTAAGTAATAGCATCAATCACCTGAGATCCTCAGCCGGAGTAGAATGAAACATGTCTATGCCTGCTCTTTTGTTTCCATTCCCGGACTTTTAGTGACTGTTGGTTATACTTTCTTGTTACTCGATTTGTTTTCACCATATAAATGTCAGAAACAGAACATATCATTTCATGCTTTTGACAGGCCTGAGCACATGTATTATGTATACGTTCTTTTTTTTGGCATTTCTTGTGCTGGTATCCAGAAATGGGTTCTGTCCAGTATTCTATGCCCCATTCCTCTTGTGACTGATAACTCACCTTTCTGTACTTATGCTTCCTGCTCCCTCTGATGTTTGGGGTGTTCTGATCACTATGATGTAAGAAGTTAGCAGATATCAGAGGTGATAATTGTCCTTATCTTCAAATGAGACTCAGTTCCTGATTTTGCAGGATGTAGTAGACATCAGTTGCCTAGACACGGACATTTTTTGTAATTCAAGATAAAAAAGAATATATGATATATTAATTCATAATTGAGAGGTGTTACACAGAATATCATTACTCCAATCCTCCTCCAGTTTTATATAATTGATGAATCCGTGCATGATGGATTTATTTATTTACACTTTAGCAGGCTTTCCTAATGGCACAAGACACTTTAATGTGGTGGACTTAACTGAGCCAAAATCGTCAGTTGGTCACATTTTGATTACAAAACCCAACAAAAAACACCAAACAAACAGAAGCCACTCTGAAAAATCATGGACTTGATGTGTCATCTTAAAAGAAAGGTGAGATAAGTATAAGGTAATATTTTTACACTAGGAACATCACATTTTTCATTAATTGCCTTCTTAAAGTAATTGCCTTCATCTTTGTATACCTTTAATTTTCATGTCTTTTACATTTTACATATAAGTAACATTTCAGATATTCAGATGGAAATTATTATTGCTTGTTATTTTTTATTGCTATTGTTGTTTTTTAATTATTATTAATATTACTGTTATTCAGTATGGTATGACGTGAGACATATTCATATCTTTAGAAAAATAATAAGATGAATGAACTGACACATTCTTGTTTAATATTTCCTTTCAGTGAAACATTTTTGTAAATATTTAAACCAATGAGTATTTTACATTGTGGAAAGATATGTTCAGTAATATTATACCAATTTTTTGCCTTAAAAAGAAAATATTTTTACTATCACAGAGATGTTTGGCAAGTTAGCAATCAGAAATCAAGTTCAAGCAGAACCGGTTCACTAATAACTGGTAATAACTCATAATTTTCATACCTTTGAGCACATATATCATCAATATGTGAAGAGTGGCAGCTGTGTGGCAGTGCTGTGATGTGTTGGCCTAGCAGAAATTCAGTGCTTGAGATAAATGACACATTAACTTTCCATAGTGCCATAGGTTGCGCAGTCATATATCAAACAGGTATGATAATAGAGGTAAAGCTAAACTATTTTTGCTGCTACTGTTTTGTAACTGATACTTGATCAAACTCACAGCCAAATATACATAGCCCCTCTCTCTATATACCTCTATATTTCTCCGTATGGTAGCATTCATGTGGAAATAGTGTAATGCATGGAATAGTCCAGAATCAGCACATCTCTGGACTAATCAGGAGCCTGGACACTAGAAAAGATGGCAAGAACATTCACACTGCTTAGGTACCTTTCTTCTTTCTAATTTGTGACATACAGAAAGGAATGGGATTAAAAACCATGAAGATATGACCCTTTACACCCTAAGAGCAATGATGTCTGGAGAGAAAAACAGATGGAAAGCACAGGCACGGCTGCAGTCTCATGTCAGCTTATTTACCAGGAGGGTGATTCATATAAATATGTCTCAGAAACTGTACTTCAGGATTTTTTCTTCTAACAAAGATAAACAAAAATCAATTAGAGGTCACATGTACTTTATATGTTCTATGTGAAAACAATATAAACTACAGACATGCGAAATGTTTTTAAAACTCCCTTTCTCTATATAGTCTTAAAGTTGCTGCAAAAGTAAGCATTTATTTGACAAGCTGAAATCAGCAGAAAAGCAGAGATTACAGATTCATACAGTTGAAGCATCACATTCATCTAATGTGAAAGTGATGGGAATATTTAAAAGACAGTGCATGATTAATACATCTGCAGTCTGGAATTTATTTATTTTTTTTTGTAATGCATAAAATGTGCAGTTGGAGAAGAGCGTCTCTGATTTTGTCTGCTAAACTGACATGCGCCGTCCATAAGAAATGATTTTACAGATATGACTGATCACCATGGCATGTATATCTTTTTCTATTCTGTTCTAGGCTTCATATATAACCCATACAAATCCCTTAAGCTGTTTAAATCCTAGTTCTCACAGTAAAATAGAGTTGCTAGCTAAGGATGTACGAAACTTTAAAATATTTGGTAAGCTGGAAGTTAATAACCTGACTTCAAGTTTAGGGAATGGTAAATATTATATAGCAGAAAATTAACCAGGTTCTTTGTCAAGTTGTTGTTATAAAAAAATTAAATGTATGTTTGTTCCATTTTTTATACCGAATTTAACTTGGTACACTGCTTGTGTCACTTAGAATGTTCAAAATAATTTGGTACAAAGCACTGTAAAAATTACAATGCTGTGAGCTGCCTACAGAACAAATGGGAGTGCAAAACTCTACTCAGTAGGTGGATGAAGAACATAGAATTAGAGGACTCCTTTCAGTCCTGAAACTGATGATGATAACCCACATTCTGATCTGTAGCTTAGTAACAAATTATCAAAATTCTCAAGCTTCATCAGAAAAATCCTTGTATTTTGTGCAGAGAAGTAAGAACATGCCCAAGTTATTAGGTAAACTACATTTACTTAAAATACTGGAGAATATCAAAATGAGAAAAATGTTTCTCTGAAAAAAGAAAAGAAATCATTTAATTTCCTGGTAATTGGAACTAAAAACAATTTGAAAAAGGGTAAGCAAATCAGTGGGTTATAAGCAATGGTAAGTGGTCTCTACAACTGTTCCAGGTTCTCAGTGGAATAATTACTCATCTTGCAACTTAATGTCTCCTTCCCATGAACTGTCTTGCCTAGAGGAATTATTGATACCACATGAATATTTAAGAAGGAAAATCGTTGTCCCTGTGTATTACAGGAATTATTTACTAGACCTCCATTGGCCATAATAGGAGATAAAATGGCTAGTTACCTGTAGCAGTGGGCCTGCAAAGAAAATGAAGAAACCAGCCATAATGCCTTAAAAACTGAGGATTTTATTGTATTGTAAAATGGATCTTTTGCCTTTTTTTTTCCTTATGTCACCTTTCTTTGTCCCAAGACGCCTTGAGAAAACTCTTATCTCCCTAAATTAGTATGCAGGAATTCGTTCTGGCAGGACTATGTGAAATCCTCCCTTATTGGCCCTGTGTTAACCCTTTCCCCATTGATTGTTAACCCTCGATTTCTATTGGTTGTGACCAAAATCCCCTAAAGCCCTTTAAATACCACTGACCATGTGAATAAACTCTCTCTCTGCTTTCCCCTCCTGCAGTCTCTGTGTGTCTCTTTCCTGGGACATCTCGGGGACCACGTGGCCGGGAAGGAAAGGGAAGGGGGAGCGCTCCACCACGCTGTCGCAGTTACCAAGTATACACATATATTTAAATGCATAAATGTGTTTGCTGATTGTAAGTGAAGTGCATGAATTCAAAGGTTCATATCAATTGTATAACCCTAACTCTGATCATCATGGCATGGATATCTTTTGATATAATTGGTAATTTTTGAGGCTAGTTGGGGTTTTTAGGGGAATCTTAGCTGGCATTCAGCTGCTGACTGAAATGGGAGCTGATCCTCTGTAATTGTGGGTCCTGTGTTCTGGACAGGCCTTCTGGCCTAAGAGGAGAGGTCTCAAACATCCTCAGCATCTTAGACTGAACTAAACAGTTGTTGCTAAGCAAGTAGGGAGAACCTTTTTCTTTTTTTTCTTTTACCTAACTTTTGAAAGTTAGGTAGCATGCAAACTAATTTTTGTCCTAAATACTCAGGAACAAAAGGAACAGGAGGAAACATAGATTTCAAACATTTAAAAAGATATACTTGCCTAGTAGTGCTATAATTGAGACCCTGAGATTAGCTCAATTAATTAGAACATGGTGTTAATTAAACCAGGGTTGTGGTTTTGATCCTCTTTTGGGCCATTCACTTAAGAGCTGGACTCTGTGATCCTTGTGGGTCCCTTCCAACTCACGATAGTCTGTGATTTTGTCATAATTCTTCTATTGCAGTGCATTATTTTGGGTTTGTGGGGGTGGAGGTGGAAAGAAAAAAGAATAAAAAAGAATGGAAGAGTGCATTAGACTAATTCTTACTAATCAACTATTGAACTGGAATGAAATGAAAAAAACTCATAAGTACAATAAGTACTATAGAAAATGCTTTATGGGTCTTAATGATTTTCAGCTTGAGTGGAAAGTATATTTCATTGTCAAACCTATGTAACATTTTCATCCATCTGCCTGTCTCAAGTACTGCAAAGTAGCAATTGTTCCATGAACTTACTAGTGATTTAATGCTTGTCTTAGTTCAAGGGAGAACTAAGATATCTATATTGGCCAAGAAATATTCCTCTCCTTTAAATTTAGAAAACAGAACTTTAATTAGAAATATATATATATATATATAAAAGGATAACAGTTCTTAACCACAATACACGCACACGTATATATATCCAGGAAAGAACCAAACAACAACAGTTTGTAATAAACCTCTTCACCCCCGCAAACAACAAAGCAAAACAGTTAATGGGTCTTTTGGCTACCTCCCCCCCCCCAAAAAAAAAGGGGGGGAATGTAATTATATCTACAGACGGTAGGTGGCAATGTTGTGCCTCAGCCACTGGCTTCTCTCTCAGGGGTTGCAGTTATATTGACAGACAGCAGGTGGCGATGTCGCGCCCAGCCGGCTGGGGTCTCCCTCAGGGGTGATGGCAGGCAAAGTTCCCAGGTCAGCTCCCATGAGAAAATTGGAAAGAAAAAGCAGCAACAATCCTGTCTCCGCAGGGACAGGAAACAGGGCTCTCTCTCTCTTTTTCTCCTTTTTTCCTCACGGCAATCTCTGTGGTGTTCATGATCGCTCATGGATGAAAACGGTCAAGTTGGAGAAGGGAAAAAAGAACACAATCCAGTATCCAGTGATGCCAGGATCAGAGTGTGTGTCCCCCGTCCTCCTTAGTTCGCTNTGGAAGAGTGCATTAGACTAATTCTTACTAATCAACTATTGAACTGGAATGAAATGAAAAAAACTCATAAGTACAATAAGTACTATAGAAAATGCTTTATGGGTCTTAATGATTTTCAGCTTGAGTGGAAAGTATATTTCATTGTCAAACCTATGTAACATTTTCATCCATCTGCCTGTCTCAAGTACTGCAAAGTAGCAATTGTTCCATGAACTTACTAGTGATTTAATGCTTGTCTTAGTTCAAGGGAGAACTAAGATATCTATATTGGCCAAGAAATATTCCTCTCCTTTAAATTTAGAAAACAGAACTTTAATTAGAAATATATATATATATATATAAAAGGATAACAGTTCTTAACCACAATACACGCACACGTATATATATCCAGGAAAGAACCAAACAACAACAGTTTGTAATAAACCTCTTCACCCCCGCAAACAACAAAGCAAAACAGTTAATGGGTCTTTTGGCTACCTCCCCCCCCCCAAAAAAAAAGGGGGGGAATGTAATTATATCTACAGACGGTAGGTGGCAATGTTGTGCCTCAGCCACTGGCTTCTCTCTCAGGGGTTGCAGTTATATTGACAGACAGCAGGTGGCGATGTCGCGCCCAGCCGGCTGGGGTCTCCCTCAGGGGTGATGGCAGGCAAAGTTCCCAGGTCAGCTCCCATGAGAAAATTGGAAAGAAAAAGCAGCAACAATCCTGTCTCCGCAGGGACAGGAAACAGGGCTCTCTCTCTCTTTTTCTCCTTTTTTCCTCACGGCAATCTCTGTGGTGTTCATGATCGCTCATGGATGAAAACGGTCAAGTTGGAGAAGGGAAAAAAGAACACAATCCAGTATCCAGTGATGCCAGGATCAGAGTGTGTGTCCCCCGTCCTCCTTAGTTCGCTGAGCTGAGCTCCTGACCTGCACAGAAAATGCAGAAACCCTGACCCCTTCCCCCATCTAATCCAGTCTTCCCTCTCCCTCCCAGCCTGGGGAAAGATAAAACAAAAGGCTCTGGCTAAAGCAGTTAACATCAGGATATGCACATCCATTGTGCCCTTTGTTAACCACCTTTACCGACACTAAGACGTTGGCTCCAAGATTTTTGGAAGGAATCCCAACTGAGGTTTGAAACTCCAATGTTTTTCTCCCCTTCTCTGAATTTACCTATATGAAGGAAATGCACTGGGAAACATTGGAAGCATTTATATAGCATACTTTGATGAAAGAATAAATTAGTGTTTATATTGATTAACAGTTTTGCAGCAAATTAAACACTTTTAAACTAATACCGTAATCTCTCAAACACATTTTTTTCATTAAGTTTTTCTTTGGTATCTGTGACGTGAATTTGTCCACTGACTTTTATGTGTGTTTATCAGTTATAGGATAGGACACTAAAAAACTAGGAAAGGACACTGTGCTGTGATAGAGTTAATGTTCTTCATAGTACCTTATATGTGGTTGTGTTTTGGATTTGTGATGGAAAAAATGTTGAAGACACAACAGACAATACAAAGGTGTTTAAGTTACTGCTAAACAGTACTCACATAAAGTCAAGGTCTTTTCTGCTTCTTGCAATCACAATTCTTTTGTTACAACAGTGAGAATGTTTGAGACAAAACATGCTTCAGTGCTTGTGCCTGGTCCTCCACATCAGCATTATTCAATGAACAGCTGCACTTTATCATGAAAGCTCTTCCACTTCTAACTTACTTATTAAAACTTTTCCTGACACCAGGCTTACACACACACACACATGCACATAAAAATAAAAATACTTGAAAAGTGTATAGTCGATGTCATACTCTGACTCTTAATAGTAAAAGCAATTTGTGGGAAAGAAAAAACAAGCAAAACAAGAGAGAGGGGGACAGGGACAGGGAAAGGGAAAGGGAAAAAGAAAAGGAAAATGAAAGGGAAAGATCTCCCCAGTAGGCACCAAAGAATTCAAGGGGTAGTGGTTTCTTGTAGGAGTGTAGTCCTCTGGCGGTCCTCTCTAGTGCCTCACCATACTTTTCTGACAGTAGTTATGTAGTTTCTACAGGAACTTGCTCAAAGTACCAGTCAGTTTTTCCTCATTATGATGCTATCAGTGCTGATTGGAGAATGCTTTGATCAGCTGCAGAAATTGCACTCTGATTTGGTGTCAAGTTCTGTGCATGTATATTATTGGTATACTTACCGCATATTCAAATGACAATTATCTACTTTGTCGTCCATCAAGTCTTGATTGTTCTCTAGTGCAAGCTAAAATCTACAGGGGAAAAAAAGAAAAAAAAAGAAGGAGTATAAAAATAAGGCAGAACTAATACTCATCATCCCCGTAACAGTAACAAGAATAAATCAGAGAAGTACAGGGCATCGTGGCTAAATCTGGGAATCACTGGGGAAGTCACAGTCATCTAGAGAATCTAATTCTCTAAATTGGTGAGAATGGAGAATGTTTTTGTGTTAGTTTTTGTGTGTGTGTGTGTGTGTGTTTGGGGTTTTTTTTGTTTTTGTTTGGTTTGGTTTGTTGGTTTTTTTGTTTGTTTTTTTGGTTTTTGAGGGTTTTTTTGGGGGATGGTGGTTGAGAAAACACTGGAAGCAAAGAAGAAAAACTGGTTCTATAATTGCAAATATCTTCCCTGAACATTACTTGCAAACATGGTCTCAAAGTAGAGTTAGTATTGTCACCATTTTTGCTCCCAGTTGATTTTATAGCCTTCTTTCCATCTTTGCTGAGACAAAATATACTATGAATGTAGATTTCTTACTGTGACTCAGGCTTTTCATTTAAATTATAATTCTGCAAGCACTAACATTTCAGACTAATTTAGAATCTAAATAGAGTTCATCAATACAGGATAGAATAGGAAAGAAAGTAAGACGTTGAAGGGTGCATGAACATGCACTTAAAATCTTCCTTTAAATACTGTTTTTGATTTTACTTGCCTAAACCTGTTACTGTGTTTAAGGATTTGTGAGTATAAAACCTCATTAAAAATTAGGTGGTTAGGAGTAGAAGACTGTAAGACTGTGTAAGTCAGGAAGAGGAAAAAAGAAGAAAGAGAAAATGAAGGACAAATTTGACTAGTCTACTCAAGTTCAGAGTATGCAGCAGAGAATGTTAATTTAAGTTAGTTTTGGATAAGAAAAATGGAGATTTTTTCTTTGTTCAGTTGCTTAAATTTGTTTTGGAGGATGAGATTTCTTGTGGAGGAGACAGAAAAGTTAGCTGTTGGATTTGTCACTTGATTAATTTGGCATGAGTTCTTAACTTATGGTAAAAAAATATCATATGTAATACATATGCTTCTTTCTGTACATTAGAAATCAGATAAATAATTCTTACTATTAGGAGCTACTCTTCATTTGTAACAAGAAGATCTATTTGCACAGCTGCAGTCTAACTATGGTAACAGTGTATTAGAAAGACTGTGTAATATATGCTTTGGATCTATTGTAAAAGCAGCTGCTTTTCAGTGAAAAATGAAGATAAAACATGATAAAAAATGACAGCTAAACTACAAAAATATTAACTGCCTTGCTTTTCTTAAAGAAACTTTAAATTTAATCCAGATTCTGTTGCTGAGCTAAATCATCATGTTTTAAATATACATTATGATGCAGTAGGTGGAAAACATTTCATATCAAAAGCTTAATACATCAAGCTGCGAGGCTGGTTTCAGAAGAATTACTCCTGAAATATTTTAGTCAGCTGCTAGGATTTAAAAGCAGCATTTTAATATATTGATGTATGACCCACTCAAACCATTGCCTTCCACAGTGCTTTAAAAAGCTGAATAAAAGCATTAAATAGCTTTTTTTTTTCTTTTACCATACTCCATAGTGCTTTTACTATTATGTCTTTAAATTCAGCAACAAAGGTATAAAGGACACTATATTTGTCATTACCATAAAAGGTAATTTGTGGGACATTCACTATTTTAGACCAAGTTATAAATTCTTCCCTCTGCAGCTAAATAGTAAATACTCTCATTTGCCATTGACTGAGAGTCTGTGTGTCAATAAGCTCAAGTTATGAAATCACAATTAGATGTTAAATTGTAAAACAGATGAAATGCCTTGTACTGCACCTTACAGTTTTTCAGAGCTGTTTGCAGGAAATTCTTAAAGGCTGTCTTAAAGGAACTGAGATATGAATAGAAGGCAAGTAGACAGAAGCAGAGTGAGCATCACCAGAGTTTTCACTCAGGGCAAGAGTGTAAGTATTTCCTAGAACTGAGAAGGTACTGAAAAGACTGGAAAAGCAGTGGTTAGACTTCGGCAGATGAAGAGAAACCTATCATTTACAGAGGAAGACTAGGAAAGCATGGGAAAGTTTTGAAGGACTGATATGAAAAAAAAATAAATTAAAAAGAGGTCCTGTGCCATTAAGGAATTACCACCAAAAAAAGTACAAAATGAGATTGTTGTGATCCTGAGGCTGGAGAAGGATTGGAATTAGTAGCGTATCTGCTCCAGAAGAACCAATCTCCCAGCAAGAAATTAAAGAAGATTCTGTTTCTACATATTTTACAGTTTATTGGAATAAGTTAAAATGTTAATTATTGCAGTTCTGTAATTCTTTTTATGTACCCTTGTTCTCGGTTGGTACAATGTAACCCTGCAGTTGATTGGTTTATATTTGATGGGTTGTGACCCAACCATATAAGGTTATCTCCTCCCCTGATCTTCCCAATTTGGTCTTGTTCCTTCCCTCCATTCCCATGTGTTGTTAGTCTCCACTCAAGTTCCACCTCCCTTCTAGAAAATTCCCTCAGATCCCTATATAAAGTCCGCATGCTTGCTTTTGGTAAGCATGACCTCATGACACCAGGAGAAGTGGTCCACATATTGTAAGATCCCTAGAAACCTCAATTACACTCCAGTAGCTTGTTTGGTCCTCAGTTAATAAGGGGGTTTGGGAATAATATCTTAGATTTTATATATATGTATCTAAAGCCAAGTAACATAAAACCTACTCCTGTATCATGCTGTAATGAGACATCTTGCAACTGTCATTACTGCCTACAGACATTGAAGGCATTAAATTAGCATACTGTTATTCATCTCTGGTTGTAGGGATAGCTCTATACGACCAGGGGAAAGTTCACCTTATTAGGCAAGTCAACACTGTGCTTCATTATTTGCACTCTTTTTTATCTTTTATTATTATTATTATCATTTTAATGTTAGGAGTGGGGTTTTTGACCACAAAAAACATTTTAAGTCCCAGAGTAAAGTCTGGCCCTCATACAAAACTTCCAATTGTTTCATCTAAACACTTAAACACTTGGTTAGCTTTCAGCATGTGTCTGAATCCTCTAGTGCAGTAAAAGATAACCTACAAAATAAGTGAATAATTCACTAAAATGGAGTAAAGAAGCTCTTTCTAACTCCCACTAAAAGGGAAGTAAAATTCCCAATTTAATTTCTGACTAATTCCTTCTTAGTGGAATATTTGCATACTTTCAGGAACAGAAACATAAAGGCACTTTAATATGATTAATTCTACTTCATTCCCTTGGATTTCTTTCCTGAGAAAAATGCCTGACATATGATTCAAAATGTAATTTTCTTCCCAACTCCTTAAAGATAGTCATTGCCCATACTTATGTGCCCACTGTCTGTCACATGGTTACAGAGCTGGCATCTTTTCTTCATCTCTGCTAATGTAAAAATAATAGATTTTTGGATTATTTATGTTCAAGATGTTAACTATCAATCCCAAAGCATGCCAGAAAGGACAACAGACCTCTCTGAGAGAGAGGTCTGCAGAATATAATATGCAGAATATAATCAAAACCAAAGTTCAGTGCTAAAACCCTTCCTTCTATTGCTAAATGTAGCAATTTCAGGTAATGCTTCCTAACTCACAGACTAAATGTTAGTTCCTGCAATGCAAAGAGAGTGTGTTCATTCTACATAGAACCTGATTTTAAATGTCTTCAAAGTTTCATAGTGTACCCTAGTGGCCCCAAAGTATGCAACACATACATATTGCTGTATGGGTGAGTAATCATAGGGAAAAATTTGAGGGTATGCAGGAACAATATAGAACATGGAAAAACACACCACAATAGGATTACTAAAACTCATAGGTAGTTTCCAGAATGAGGTATCTTTAGGACTATATGTTTTTTCTGAACCATGAACCTGCATTCTGTTATCTAGTGACTTAATCAGGGTTCTCCAAAAGAGAGTGGAAGAACAAACTAACAATTAAACTGCTTGGGTGATCATGTACCTACACCTATTATTTTAGCACCATAAATATATCTAAAGGAATCTAAGATGTTATGTCATCCATCTGCTTGTTTTCTATCTGACAGAGACAGGACTAAGTCCATACCATATTTAACACTTAACTGAAAAAAAAAACCAAAAAAACAAAACCAAGCAATTGAAAAAGAGAGGCCTTCTTTGGATGCAAATAATCTCACCTCAGATGTAAGCTGACTTCAGGAACTCATCCATGTATGGGAGAAGTACAGTCTTAAAATTTAGAATCAGGTCCTCATTTTAAAACTTAAGTTGTGTCTTATTTTAAACTTGTGTATGTGTATTACATACACCTATAAATATATATGTACACAAAAGGCCTTTGAGATATTTATATATATAAAGAATATTCTAGGCTAAATACATATGTTTACTTATATATCTAGCACACACATGGAGTTATCTATATTTAATGCTTATTTCCCCTGGCCATCTCTGTTTTTCTTCTCATTTGACTACAGAAGCTTTCAGACTTATATAACTGTTCCGTATTTTCTTTCTTTGAAATACAACGTATCAGTCAAATTGTAGGATATACTGGCTATAAGGCAAAATATACACAGGTATTCCCCCAAATAATGGCAAAACAGTGGAAAGGATTCAAAAGGTTTATTTCAGAGGCGAGGACACTGAAAACTTATAGATCGTACCAGCACTGTACAGCAGCACTCAGCCTCAGAGCAAAAGACAAAGGCAAGGCTTTTGTTTATTCCTTGGTTTTATCATCTTTCTCCCACACCCCACCCCTCAGCTACCCCATTGGCTGCTAAGCCTTGCGGCACATCTGTGAGCATTATCTCTCTTGTGCCCAGGGAGCAACCTTCTGTGGAATGCATGCAGAGAAACATCCCAAAACTCTGTCAGGGAAAGATGCCTCGTTCCAGGCAGGAAGGCTTCCTTAGTGAAAATTAACAGCCTCCTCAGTAGCAATATCTTCCAGAAAAGAGCTACTTACCCCTACACTGGATGTTAAATCTCTAATTTATTCATGGGCTAATATAGATTTTCCAACAAAACCTCTTCAGGTGGAAATATTGTCTTCAGATCATGTTTACAAATAATTGTGAATATTTTAAACTTGCTTGTGAATACTTCAACCGAGCTTGTTGCCTCCTTTAAAGATGTGGAAAATTGCAGGGTTTAAGCTTTAATAGGAGAAGCAAGTGCAAGCAGAAGTCAGACATGTGTTTTAATACCCATATTCCCATATGCTCCAGAAAATAGAACATATTTTATGACAAAATGGCAGTGCAGAAAACAGAATGTGTCTGAGCATCTCAAAAAGTACTTCACAGATTAAGCAATCCTGAGAAGCCCCAGTGCTGCAAGAACTGAATAAATAAATAATACATATAACAAGAGATATAAATATTGGATGGATACTGAAAAAAAATCACCTCTTTCTTTGGAAAGTAAGTTCTTAATGAAAATTAAAATAAGGACAGAGTACACCTAATTGTATTTTTAAAACTCTGAAACTGTTTTTACCTTTTTATTACCCTAGTTAAAAATATTAAGAGAATGTTCTTCTACAAAAACTTAAAATTTAAGAAGTTAGATAGTCATAACAGAAATAGCCACTTCAGGTAATATTTAGAGTCAAACAGAAATTAAGAGCCTAAAATAGTCCATTAAAACTAACTGTAATATTTTTTCAGTCTCTGCATTGACTATAAAGAGAGCCTAAAATATCTACTTGAAGTTTAAATATTTAGGTTTTCTTTATTTTTAGTTTAGCCTTCTGATCAGCCATTAGTGACTGCAAATACTAGGAAATATGGAATAAAAAAAGAATGGGATTAGACAAATATAATGAGTAGGGTAAAACTTTGTGGAGGCAAACACAGCAGCGAAATAGAAAGATCTGATATACAGGGAAAAGAGGTTGTTTTAAGGACATGACAAAAGAAATGTTAGTTTCATCATTTCTTTGCCTTTTTTTTTTGTGTTATTCCCTGTCACCTCTCTCATACTGACATTTTTTACTGGTGTTCATATGGAAAGGTGACAAGAAGGTGAAATGTTTCATAGTATTCAAAGCTCAAAATGTTCATATCTGTCAGAAAGTGTCAAATTCATCAAGTTCACCATTTGGGGAAAAAGATCTGAATCATATTTTGACAAAAACCTTCAACAGCACATGGTTTTTTATTATTTTTTTTAATAGACAATTCTAAAATTCAACTGTAACTGTACTGTAACTATATATAACTTTCCTAAATATACCTAAATTTCTATGATCAGTAACTCGGTAGTAGTAATGTCTTCAAGATACGTGAGACATTAGTGTTTGATAAAGTAGGGAAACTTACTGTATTTCACATTCTGAAAAGTTTTAAGCTCAGAAACTAATATATATATATATATGTATATATATATATTTACATTTTACATCAGGTAAATATAAAAAAGTTAATCTTGAAAAATCTCCAGATTCCAGCTGCAGAGACTGCTGTTTGATGTTTCACCTCATTCTACTGTTTCACATAAACTACAGAAACACCTGCTATAATAGAGACCAATTAAACTAATTTCGTTGACTGACAATTAGAGTTTCTGCCCCAAAATACTAAAATTCTGACTTAGACAAGATGTATTATGTATACCAATAAATCAAAAGGAGAAAATGAAAGGAAGAAGTTATATCCTCAATCTATATTTTAGTAGAAAGTGACTCAATTCTAAGCAAACAGAAAAAGACTCAAAAGAACTGTTTCAAGCTCTCCTTTCTTTTTTTCTTCCACTGGACACTGATTTAGCTCCAGCGAAAATAAAACTGAAATAATGAATGAAGTTATCACTCACTGAAATTATCTTGCTAAAGACTGTTATGACCATATTTTATCAAAATCATAGAATCGTTTTCCAGCCTTCATTATCCTTTATCTGTCACCCCTTTCACTTGTGCTAGTTCAGCTCTTCTTTTGTCAGGACTTGAGTCATGCTCTCTCCTGTCTAAGAGTTTATCTCATCACACTCAGTGTCAGCACTCTGGCATAGCAAGGATACTTGATCTTGGTGTAGATTGCTATGCAGAAAAGGTCAGAAAAAGCTTCCCTCCGCCAAGTTCCTTTGTCTTGCAAGTACATTTAAGCTCAGGTCCTGACTTTAAGTCTTTGATTTAGAGACAGGCTTTGACTTGTTTGTGTGTGTTACTCAGTTTAAAAACGTTCTCCATAAATCCTCCCCATTGTCCATAGAGATGATAGAAAGTGGTCATGACTCCACAATCTATGCCTCATCTATTGGATTTAAAAAAAAAAAAAATCTTCCTCCCTTTTCTAGAAAACTCATCAAAATTTAGACCAGTTGCTTGCCAAGCTGTTTGCCCAATAACCTAAATTATATTATGAGTTGTTCCCAAAGTTCCTTTGTCTGTCATGGTCTTGAAACATGAACAAAGTAATTTTAAACAATATGTCTTATTTGATGACAAAATGCTGTGTATGTTGCTACATGCAAACCATACAAAAATGAAAAAGCTTTCAGCTATAGCTTAGATAGATTCATTTTAGAAGCTTATGGATAACTACAGTTAAATCCTGTAGTTTTAGTCCCTGAAGTGTGCTAGTCCCTGAAGGCTTGGGGAGGGAAGCAGACACTAACTGAAGTGATTCACCTGACTTATTTTAGGTATCTATTTTAGGGTGAGAAGCATATCCTAAATATGATTTTATTTTTTTCTTCTTATAAAAAGAACCCAGAGTCAATCTCAAAAATAGACATCAAAAGTCAGTTCAATAACCTAACAAGGCAGTAATAAACTGAGATGTCCTGTGGTAATCTGACTTGGTCTTTATCTACAATTCCAGAAACAATTGTCTCCCATGTATCCTGTGTAATATCTGCCATTCCCATGTGGATGCTCAGAATATTAAGGACAACTCAAGTACTCTTTTATGATTACAATTAGGCAAGTGTATCCTACTCAAGATGTCTGATTTCACATTATAGCTCATGTAATTCTATAATTCTCTTTAGTTATCCACAAGGTTTCTGGTGCCATATAAGATTACTTAAATTTGCTTCAACCTGACATTTCTAAGTAGGACACAAGTTTGTCATTGATCAGATTGCATTTGCCACCATCACATCTGCCTTGGATTCACGAAGTCATCTTAAATGCTTGAAAGTACTTCTGTTTAGGCAGCTCCCTATCCATATCTATTGGAAGTTTCAATCCTAAATTAAGATACAGACTATTACATTCAGATACCTAAATTAAAGTGTGTGCAACCTGGACATGAACACTACCCCTAAAGTAAAATGGAATTGATCATACTTTGATGCCCACCTAGTATTTTATATATGGCGTTTACTGTTGTGTAAGCTTCTGCTAATCTTTATTTCACTCATCTTCCCTTCTTTCCAAATTGTGTGATACTAGTGGGAACAGAAAGTTAGTTCAGTTTAAGAGAGACTTTTCCTCTCATGTCTATACTTCTTTCAGTCTTACTAGAAGAATATGTTTATATAGTTCCTTGATCAAGTCCAGAGAAGAACTTCAGGCTTCACTGAATCTGAATAATTTTTCAGAGCCAAATTATCATATATAAACTAGAAGTGTTCATTATTGTTGGCAAAGGAAGCTAGTAAGGGTTTTATAGCAAGAAAACTACAACTGTAAATAGGAAGAACTGAGAGTTTATGCTAAAATATGGAATAATTCCTGTATACAAACAGGAATAGCATGCCATTATGACAAAAAGGCAGAACAGTCAAGGCTGGGCTTATTTTGTAAAGAAAAAAAAAAGAGAAAAAGAAAGAGTAGCTATTACCTGGTGATAGAAATAGTACAAGCAGCTTCAGAAGTTGAATTAGCTTCAAAATAATTGTTCAAAATGGCAAGATTCTTTAATTAAGTTGGGATAATAAAAGGCTCTTATGATTAGCTGTCCAACAAAATGTTTAGCAGAAATGAAAAATATTGCAAAAAAGCACAACATTTTACAATGTTCCTCTCATGAAAAAATGTGCCAACAAGGCATTTATGGACTAAGTTATCTGCTACTAGATATCTGACATTTCCATGTTAAAAAATATGAGATTTTACTATAATATAAACTTTAATCCTGAGAATTTGATTTCAAAATATTGTTAGTAGGAAAACATTATTTCAATACTTGTTGAAGAGAAAATCATAGCACACCTGAGCTTTATAGACATTGACCAAACAGGAAAACCATGAACCAAGATCCTGAGACATCATAGATATTTCAACGTGTACATTCACGAGGTACAATATTTATATATATTTTTTTGAAAAAAAAGGATTTCAAATTTTACAAGAAAAACATAAACAAATCAAAAGTGTTGCATTTATTGGTAACATGATTCAGGAAGAGCTGTATAAGAAAGTAATATATTTCAGGCTTTACAAGCAGCAATATCTGGATTTCTCAGTTAACCCAGAAAAAAAAAAGACATTCTACAATTATTTTAAAATTTGCGTATAATTTTTTGTGCATTTATTAGGTTTATTTTGGAAAAAAGTAATTAAACTGCCTCTAAATATCTCAGGTTCCCTTATATTCAGCAGTATCTTCTCTTAAGTTCTTTGCCAAATTCTTTCAGAGGCCAATTTATGTAATAAGTTCTCTCTTGCATAATTAATAAATAAATAAATAAATAAATAAATAAATAAAGCAAGCTTTCCGCATGATAGTACTGTACTTGCCGAACAAAAATTAGTTGACTAGTTCAAATTGGTACTCTTAGTTAATTCTCTGTATAATGTAGAGAGAAAGTGGCATATACAGGATGATTCATTTAATCCTAGAATTGATTTCTGCTACCCAAATCGTGTTGCCTTTTAAAGATGTCACCACTGATCAAAAATCTTATTTCAAGAATTAGTTTAGACTAGACATCTACTTTCAGATGGTTGAATTAAGATGAGATAAATCTCCCACTTCACTAAAGTGGTCCAAGTTAATATTTGCTAACTAAGATACCATAATAAGCAGGGTAAATTTGAATAATTATATCCAAAACCAATTAACTCGCACTTAAATTTTAATACATTAATCTCTCTAAAGGAAAAGTCAAAGTTCTTACTGTGTACAATGGACATACAGGTATCTTTGATGAGGCACAACTTTACAATTTAAGATCTGGTTTTCTCATTAGATCTTCAAAAGCATCTGCCTTACTGCTCTGGGGACTAAATCCAGCTGATAACATACCAAAATTCTGCATGGTACTTTGAGCCTATGATACTGACATTTCTTACAAGTCCTGGGTATCCCATAGGCCCATCAAGATGAGTTAAATTTTCTTAAGATGGGTCCTGGGTGTCTAAGAGTTATGCACAAATTAAATACCTGAATAAGTTGTACTGGATCTCTCTGTATTATCACACCCTCTCTCTGTTGTATATGAGTGTATGTCTTCCTGTCACTAAATACAGTGATCCCAAAACTAAGGAGAACCAAAATTCTTGGGCAATAGTATTATTTTCTCACTAGTTTTCTGATAATGTATCTCACTTGCAATTCTTACTTCCCTTCCGCAATGGTGCTTGAGGCCTGATGTACACATATTGAGAAAGATTTATAGCTTTTAAATCCAAAACAGACTAGTTGGAGTGACATCTGGTTTTATAAGGCTAGTAAAAACTGTGGCATTGCACTAGTTTATTTCTGTATCAAACTTCTATCTCAGATTTACCTAAGTTGCCATTTCGGGTCCAAGTTTATGCATGTGCAGTTGAAGTTGCTGCATGTATCTGCAGCTATAAAAAATGTACACTTCATATCTAGTTTGTATTTTTCTACTTCCGGATTTTAAGACTAAGACACTGGGGGTTTATTTAGAGCCAAAAGCATACAACCTACTGTCAAGCAGTAAGAAAAAGACTATGATGTTTTTGCTTCAGTTTTCATTGATAGAGCTTTCTTTTGGGCTTTCCAGTTCCCTGTACTTCTAAGCAGAGCTTGTGGGAGTAAAGCAGTATCTGCAGTGCAAGAAGAAAGAGATAGAGTTCACCTAACTCACCTGAACATGCATAAGTACCTACATTCATATGGACATGCACCAAGGGTGTTAAAAGAGCTGACTGATGCCCTTATAAGATTGCTGTCCATGAGTTGTGGACGGACATGACAATCAGAGGTTTCAAATGACTTAAAAATCTTTTGCCATGTTCATCTTCAAGAAAGAGGTTCCTACAGAGAACTACAGACCTGCAAACTCACATATTTATGGACAACATCCTTTCAGAAACCATTTCTAGTACATGAAGGATGGGTTTACCAGGACAAAATGCTCGATTAAACTTATTGTTTTCCATGGTGAAGTGACTGGTGCTGTGAACCAGGGCAGAACAGTGTATGTTACACACTTGACTTCACCAAAGCCTTCAACACAGTCTCCCGTAGTCTTCTATAATCAAATTGGTGGAAGATAAGTGAATAACAAAGTAAGACAAATATCCATTGGTGTCCTGTGCTCAAAGACTTGTGATCAGTAATGTATAGTACAGCTTTACACCAGTAACTAGTGACATCAGTTACTAGGAAGACTAGTAACTAGTGGAGTTCCTCAGGGATCTGTAGTGTAAATGGTACTGCCTAATGTCTTCACTAACAGACTGGATAATGCGACATATGCAGATTCTTAGCAAGTTTACATATGTAAAGTTAGTAGTGGGAGAGCTCGGTACTGTGGAAGTATGGCTGTTATTCAGAGAACTGGATGGGCTGAAGAAATGGACAAACACAAATCTTGTGAAGTTCAACTCACTCAATGCAAAGTTCTGCCTCTTAAGAAAATAACCTCACATACTAATACAGGCCAGATGACCAGCTGGAAAGCAGCGCTGCAGAGAAGGACCTAGGGATCCTGGTGAACAAGTTGAAAATCACTCAGCAACATTCTCTTGCAGTAAGACCAACAGCTTCCTGGGCTGCCTTAGGAAGAGCCTTGCCAACAGATCAAGGAAAGTGACATTTCTACCAGCACTGGTAAGGCCTTGTTTGGAGTGCTGCATCCCGTTCTGGGTTCTCCAGTGCAAGAACATTGAGGAGATAGTCAGAAGCTGGAGACCAAGTTACATGAAGAAAGGCCTTAGGGACCTGACTTAATTCAGCCAAGTGAAAGCTCATTGGACACCTTTGTACTGTTTACAACTACCTCATTGGAATATACAGAGAAGATGGAGACAGACTCTTTTTGGAAGATTATAGTGATATGATGAGAGACAACAGACACAAAATAGAATATGGAAAATTCAAATTAGCTATTAAGAAACTACTTTTTATCATGATGTGGTCAAACATTAGAAGAGGTTGCCCAGAGAGGATATGAAATCTCCATTCTTGGAAGTTTTCAAGACTCATCTGGGCACAACCACGGGCAGTCTGTCCTGAATACATCTGCTCTGAGCATGTGTTGAACAGTGTGGGGTCCCTTTCTTTGGGAATTATGGTAGTGCAATTCCATGATTGTTGTGATAAAGAGGTCCATCTGTTTACTTGATCATATTAATCTTCCAGTTATGTTAAATGGTTTTGTAGTGTTAGCAAGTAAACAATAGAAATAATTTGACTATTTTTATCTTTTTCTAAATTTTTTTATAACCTTCTGAAGCATGGATAAGCTACTGCCACTACCTACAGTCTTAATGAGATTGTGATCTTCTGTCTAGTAACTTTACTAGATTTGTAATTACAGCAAAGAATTTGTACTCTCTGTCACTGTCTGGTTTTGCACAAAAGATATATCATGGAAACTTTTCACATTTATATCTATATTTTCTAGTTTTCATGTAATAATAAATAATCATTAATACAATTAAAGATAGAAATTTTGCTTTTACTAGAGAAAAAAAGAAATTGTTCCAGAGGAAGGTTTTTATAGAAATACTATTAAAAAAATCAATCTTTATTGCATTTTTTTGCCATTCTTTTTAGTTATTTCCTCAAGTTTTGGAAGAAAATATTCTGATATCTAATAGATTCTGGCAGCACAGGCTCTAAGAAAACTCTTTATTAACATGCTTATCATAAGTACTTAACTATTTAATGGGAGATGGAACTAATCAATACAGTTATGACACCACTCCAGAGATATATAGAACTGTTGGCTTTATAAATAAAGGCAGGCATGGATTCCAAATCATCTAGAATGATGATCTTATTTAACATAGATAATATCTTTAATCTGGAGATGAGAAGGTTTGGTTTTATTAATTACTTATGGTTTCCTTAACTAATTTTATGTATATGAACAAAGTTTTGAGTGCTAATGATATGTGTGGTTGGTAGAACACAAAGCAAAACATTATCTGTACTTCAAGTTTTCATGCTCAACCACTGTTCACTTTCTGATCTTGTGTGTGTGTCCTGTAATACACTTCAGTCACAAAGTGCCCTCTCTTATCCTGACACTTCACCTTTCAGGCAGCTTGTTGTCCTGTCCCATATGGGAGCTTCCTAGAGACAAGCTACTCCTTCACGCTGAAGACAAAACCCTCTGCACCACCTTCTCTGCCTGTCATTCCCAATAACCTTTATGCACCACTCTAATTCCACCAAATCTTAGTTCATACAAAAGCATTGTAGTTGCGGAACAACATGGCATTCTGGTTGTTTCCCAAGCTTGTTTCCCAAGCAGTGCACATTTTGATACGTATCCTTTAGGAGGCCGTTGTTCTGCTCTGTTTCTGAAGTCTCTTTTTTTCCTGCTGCCGTGGATCTTTGGTTTTCCATGTGTGTCCAATTTCACACCTGACTTGTAATGTCTATCTGCTTTTCTTCCTAATTTACCAATCTGTCCCCCAAGATCACAAGTTTGCTGGATCTTGTCTTTGGACACTTTCATCTTTCTTCAAGCTGATGGATGTTTTCCTTATTTTCATCACTCAGTAAGTGTGAACTAGTAAGACTGAAGAAAATAAATGGTTTATCTTTTTCCCTTCTACAGCTTTCCAATCCTTTGTCATTTCATTCTTGAATCAGTCCCTTCAGAGAACTGCTAACACTTCTTAAATAACTTCATTCTTAAGGAATATTCACAGTGCAGAAATTGTTTCTTCTCAGTAGGGACTTGCTTATTTTTCAGTGTATTTGCATTTGAACAGAGGCAGCATTCATTTAACAATCATTTACTGTGAGATCTGTGTTACCTTTTTTTAGGCTTTCAACTAAATATTGAGATAGAAAAGCAACAGAGAAATGAGAATCTCAAATGCTGCTGACAGCACAGCATGTCAGTTAGAAAATGGAAATGGCAACTTGATTGAGAAACATGCAGAGTCTGTAACCTCAACCATGATTAATAAATCGTGTAGACAGATTCTTCAACTTGTCCTGGAATTTTTTACTTCTCTGTCATAAATCCATTTAAGTAGTAAGAACAAGATGTTCTCTTCCTTTCTTTTCTATAATGCAAGAGAAAAGTAATTGGAAGAAGATTCAGCTGGATCATCAGATGATATATAAGCAACCCATGTGTCAATAGGACAATGGTGATCATTAATCTCTGTTGCACCTTCTGAACCATCTACTGGATTATATAGAGAAGAATAAAACAAGATCAGTAATATCTTTCATATCTCCTCTTTTCAAAGAAAGCCATTTTAGTCGCTACATTAATATATGTTTTAATCAATAGAGAATGCAGTATTAGGGAAATTATACTTAAAGGTAAGCCCCCAGAAATACTTATTTCATCTCTGTTTAATTTAAGACTTGATATGGTAGATTCAGTGGCATATATAACAGTTGCAGAAAATCATATGTGAGCATTACACGGAGCAGGACTGAATGTTGACAAAGCAGATTTAATTTCGGAGCTCTTTGATATTTACATTACTGATGTACAAAAAAACTCTTCTTCAAAGACTGTAAAGTAACTCCACTGAAGTAAGGATAACAAAACCAAAGGAAAAAACAACAACAAAACCAAACCAACATATAAAAGCAAAACAAAAAACAAAAGCAAAAAAACCAGGAATTTCTAAGAGGTCTACACAGAAGCATACAAATTCATAGAGGGTGTTCTATTAAAACAGGATATTTCATTAATTATAATCTAATGGATAATTTGAACAGTTTGGACACTAAAATATTCAAGGTTAGAATTGCTTAGAGAAGAGATGGGACAAATAAGAGAGAGAAGGGGCAGAAAGAAGAAGGCTGAAAGGACAAACAGACTGTACAAAATCATGGGGGAAAAAAAAAAAAAGATGCTTCTTTCCACATAGATCTCAGACAAGGAATGTGGTATTATGATCCACCATAACAAAGAGGGCCTGAGATACAACTCAGTCAAGGACTCAGCAACCATGAATGTTACAAGGACACTAGCGTCACATAGGACAAGCTCTAGGACTATGTCCTCATCTTTGGACTTGGGACAAAATCAGCACTCTGATTAGGACCACGTTCAACACGGACTCATCCTTATCAAAAGTACGAGCCAACGTGAATGCCCTTGCCTTGACATCTGCCCATGAGGAAAGGTTTGTGGGAACATGACTGCCCTGGATTAGCCAGATGTCACAATGTCACAACAAATGAGGCATTTGCTCTGTTGTGTGGGGAAAGGTGTTAAAACTGCTGAGAGCCATGAACTGCCTCTGGTACTTCAGTGCCACAGCTGCCCCTATGGCAACAGCAGACAGCCTTTGCCCCACTGGTGCTGAGTAGACATAATTAAAATGCTCTGACTGCAACTCAAACACTAATGTTCATGTCAAAAACTGTATTAATCTGTAATAAAAGCAATTCCAAAAGTGCAGCTTATTGAATTGCGGAAATGTGAAATATAAATAATTAAATGTAGTAGTTATCAGGACTCCAAAGCTTTATAGAAAATGAGATTGAAAATTTTGTTCTTCATGAGGAAATAAAGCAGAATATATTAGAATATAAGAAATAGCTTTACTTGCTTTAACCAGATGGTTTCAAATAAATGTTAGGAATAAATAGTTGCTTGCAGGCAACATTCTATTGTCTTAAATAATTTATGAATCTATGCTTTCTCATTAACAAACATATATAAAAATCAATTCTGAAATTTTAACCATTAAATAGGTGCAAAACTTACCTGGAATAAAAGTGGTCATGGGAAAACTATTTCCAAAGAACAGAACGTTATGCAATCTAAGAAATTACAGTATTAACATTGAAATAATAAGCATAATAAATATATATTAACATAGAGTATAAATAAGTATATATTAATAAAAGATCACATATCTTTAAAAAATCTATAGTACTTCAATTAAAAAAAATAAAGTTATAACTTCAGTTTTCTCAGTCAGAACAAACTGGGAAAAATGGGGTTTTTTTATCTCTTAGCTGCAGAGAAAGTTTGGAATATCCTAACAAACATCTCCTGAGGGCTCAGAAAGTTAAAGTTCAGCTCTTCTGCTACCAAAAAAACTCCAACCCGCCCCCCACACTTCCCCCAAGAAACACTGAAAAATCCCCACAAAAGTCATAGAAGTCTTTATTTTTAATCCATTCTCTGGATTTTCAAAAGCATGAAGGTAACTAGGAAAGTTATAATGCTAAATGTACTTGTTAGTGTGTCCTGACAAACATGTTTCAGGCAACATACAAAACTCTTATCTGTTATGATGAAAAGACACTGATATTTTATCATAGTTAATGAAGAAAAATATAATAATTTGTGTCAGTATAATGATTTTAATATAGTAGGGTCTAATTATTACTGCCTTATCCTGAACTTTTCCTATTTCTGCAGTTGTCAAGAGATGAGGATGAATCTGAAAAATTAATATAAGTTTTAACTATTAGGGTGAACAATGTCAGATGTACAAAGAACTTTTGGTATAGCAGAACTTATGGGAATGTCCAACGACAAAAAAGTGAAGACCATGGGTTTTTAGCCTGTTAATTTATATTGAAGTGTTAGAAATAAAAAATAAAACAGCTGTTTAAATTGCTTTAATTATAATCAGTTAATTTTTCCTCCTTTCTCACACTTTACTGCCTTTTATATCTTTTTCTTTATAGATTCAGGTTGACTTCTGTTTGCTTGCTTAGGAAGGTTGCATACATTTGTACGTATGTGCATAGCATACCTGAAGACCTCTTATGTTAATCCTAAAAGCACTAATTATTCGAAATTCTTATCTGACTAACACATACAGAGAACATTTGTGTTTTGGATTAGCAATGGTTTAATACTGATAAACAGAAACTCTTCCAAGAGTCATTGAATTCCATATTTTAATTGCATTTCACTGTATTGTTTGCCAGTTATGCTAGAAGGATCCTTCCTGAGGCAGGAAAACAGCTTATGAAACAGGCTATTTCCAACAGAGTTTTAAGGCTGTGCAGAAGATGATGATCTGAAAGTTATTTGTGTGTGTTTGTTTATTTTTTAAATATATCAACAATTATCAATTATTAGGGGATAGCAAATTGTTTAGACCTAGATTCATTGACTAAAGACTTTTGAATGACCTTGTGATTGTGGATTTTCATGACTTCACACATTGTTGCCATCTTATATTTCTCAGCAAAGGAAGAAATCAAAGGGCTGACAAAGACAAAATCTCTTAGTATCACCAAAATTATTCATTTATTTCCACTTATGTACAAGTTTACTCTGTGTATGACATTAGGCTTACAACCTATTTCTGACATTGCAAGTGTTCACATACTAACAAACCTTTATAAATACTATATCCAAAGTTCTGACTTTGCAGTATAAATAATGGTGAGGAGGAAGGATTATGAGAGCTATGAGAGTACTTTTTCATGAAATACAGGGGAAGAGGAACAGGGAAAAGAAAGAAAAATATATACTACCTGTATCTAAAGTGCATATTTAAGTACAGTGTCTAATCTGAAATGGTGTTCAAGAGAGGAGTTTGCTGTCTTGATTTTAATTACTAGCAGTTCAAAGGTCTTTTTGAAAAGGCAATTACAGAAGGTCAAACTTTAAAAACAAACAAACAAAAAAAACCCAGAAAAAATTAGAGAAGGGTAAACTTAAAAAAAAAAAGAAAAAGAAATGGATGCTGGCAAATGTTGCATAGAGAAGAAGTAGATTGGGAAAAATGTGTTATGGTATTAAAAAAGCAATCGAAAGCCTGAAACATGAAGGTTGATCAGGTTAGTTTCGGGTTTCTCCTAAAATAAGTTAGAGTAAAAAAACCCCACCACATCTACAATTTGTTTAAGTAATGTTTTCCATGTACTTACTTTCCATGCACATGGAGAAATAATTTTTTTTCTCTTTTTTTTTCCATTTCCTGTAAATATCTGTAGCTTGAGCCCAAGTGTTTTGTACTCTTGATAACCTCATCACAACATACGTTCTACACTTCAAGGAGAAAACATTACTTTGCTTTAGTGGTTTTTTTCTTTGTTTGTTTTAGTTTGTTTTTTTCCTACTTTTGCTCAACTTTATTGTACTTGAGTAAATTTAATCTCAGCTTTTGCATCTGGTTCAGCATAAGAATTCAAGGGGAACATAATAATTCTCTCTCTGTGGTGGTGAAGTTTAATTAAAGCTAATTGAATCCTTTTATATCAGGATCTGATTCAAAGTCTTTGGAATGTATTTTATTTTTTTAATTCATTTAGAAACACAAATGACTTAATTACTGCAGCTACATAATTGTAATTTAGAGATACATAATGGCTTTGAGAAATTCCTACTTCAAAAGATACTGCAAGTCAGGGGCCATCTTCAGGGTTTTTTTTTTTTAAATATTCACATATACTTTAAATACCTTAAAGGCACATAATGTTTACCGGTTTGGATTTACTAGTATTTGTTTTCCTTTTTTCTCAATCAAAAAAACTATAAAAATTGTACCAGGATCTGTGACCCACAATTACCATAGTTCATAAAAATCTGGTGTCAGTAA
Organism: Campylorhamphus procurvoides; assembly: GCA_013396655.1. Taxonomy (NCBI): domain Eukaryota; kingdom Metazoa; phylum Chordata; class Aves; order Passeriformes; family Dendrocolaptidae; genus Campylorhamphus; species Campylorhamphus procurvoides. The sequence goes on along the minus strand of WBMV01000959.1, from coordinate 229,090 downwards.
GTAGGATAAATCTCAATATATAATAAATCAAAACTTTTGACTTATTATAAATTGGTGATTTTGTATTTTTGTCTAGGTATGTCTCTGGGGTTTTTATTATCTTATTTTATTTTTATTTTATAATGTTATGGTCCTAGTCAAGCCTAACACCATATGTTGCAAGCGAACAGAATATTTTGGTTTGATATATAAAACAATTAATTATTATTTAAACTGTAATCATTATAGCACTAAAGTCTTCATTATTCTCCTTTTGAATTAAAATTGGTTTCAATATGAAAATGTGAGGATCTCATTTCAAATTTCTTGTTAACCAAACACAGAAGAAGGTTTAAGAATAACTGTAGTATCACCACCAAAATGCCTAACATCAGCTTAAATGATTTCCTGCTTTTCTAATTCAGTTAATATAATAATATCAGTGATGGAGTTGTTACTGATTTTTATTTCTACATTTGGAGCTGGAAGTAGCTTTCTTCACTGAGAATTTTCCCTAAATACAGTTTAATGCATTCTTTAAAGTATTGTGCTAAGATATAGTAGCTCAAAACATTTATTTTAAAAGTATTTCTGTGGAAGACTTTATGTTTCATTGCTTACTATAAAATAACAGGTTTAGCTGAAACCTTTTCCTTTCAACACTTCATAAAGGGTGCTTCTGAGAGGTAAAAATGAACATATTTTGCCTACATTGAGCAACAATGTTAGCAACACTCCAGCAATGTGAGGTTCAGTACATCTCTGAATGCATACTTGGCCTGAAGAATATGAGAGTTTCTCTCATATTGCTGGTATTGCTTTTGTCACTATACTCCTTCTGCTGTCCTGAGTAAACTACCATTAGAAGGTAAGACATGCCATTTTGTTACTTTCATTTTGCTGTGAATCAATAAAAAAACCCCAAGACTCTCTGTTAGGTAGCCACAGCTGTAGAAGTGATTTTTCTTTTAGCTTTCAATTCTGCATTTAAGAGTGAGAACTCAGACTGACCTTAGCTTGGCATCGTGGCATTTAGTACCCTGACACCTGACAATACCCATTCCAGATGCTTCAGGCCGCTGTGTACTGGCAACAATAAGAAGGGCACAGTTTTCAATAAATAGACTTAAACTGGACAACTGTGTTTCAGTGACTGAATTACACAGGGAGTGAAGTTCAGCTCCATGTTCAGATAGTTAAGTGTATAAAACACATACGTATATACAACATACCACATAATAAGGAACCAGGCATCTAGAGGGTTGGAACTTAGACATAGTGTAGTTCTCTGGACCTTCTTGTCTGTGTTAATGAAGTTTCCAAAAAAAGGCTGGGGCAGGACAAGGAGGTGGCTGAAGACACATCTAGGACAGCTGACCTCAACAAACCAAAGGGATATCCATATATAGTCATGGTCAGCAAAGATGGGAGAAGAAGGAGGAAGCTGGGGGAATGGGAGGTGGAAATGTTCAGAATGGTCGATTTGTCTTCCCAAATGACTGTTATGCACAATGGATCCCTACTTTCCTGGGGATGGCTGAATACCTGACTGTCCATGGGAAGTGGTGAATGAATTCCTTGCTTGTCTTGCTTGTGTACACAACTTTTAATTTTGTTATTAGAGTTCTTTGTCTCAACCCATGAGTTTTCTCACTTCTTCCAATTCTCTTCTCCATCCCACCAAGGGGGTGAGCCAGAGGTTGTAGCAGGGGTTACTTAGAGGTGGGGGTAACATGATAGAGAATGGATTTTGCTGAATAGTTATTCTCTGCTGGAAAAAAACACAAAAAAACCCCAAACACACACACACACACACACACACACACTCACACACTAACCCCTGAAACTAGCCTTCTGGTTTATCTAAAGGTCCTTCTAGTTGTGTCAACAGTAAGACAAGTATACGTGATGTCTTGGAATATATTCCAAGTCCCCAGCATTTTTTATTTGATTTCACACAGAAATTTTCTGAGACAGAACTTTATAGATATTACAGCCTAGGGGTTTTCTTTGTTTTTTTTTTTCCTATTAATTTATATGATCAGTTGCAAAACTCAGCAGAAAATTTCAGCAGACACAGCACTTTGTAACAAAGACTTCCATAGCTTTCCATAGCTTTGCTAGTTCTTTTTGTCATTCATTGCACACTGGAATCTTCATAAAAATTAAGGGTACTGGAGTATGTTTGCAAGAACGAGTTTTGTGGAAATGGTTCCACTATGGTAGAAACAATAAAAGAATAAAAAATGAAAATATCAAGAAAAGTTATCTTTCTCTTCTCCTACTCCTGTAACAAAACCCCAGAGAGAAATTATCAGATCTTCACTTCATTTTCCTTAAAATATTTTCCAGTTGAGGACATATTTTCAAAAATGCTAGTATAATTTTAAGCAGATGTGCCTGCTATGTTCAGTCTTTTCCCTGGTGTTTCTGCAGATGGTGTTGTTTCATCCCTTCATAGCCTATATTTGATATGTAACATATAGTTTTTATTTGGTTTTCTAATGGACTTTTTTTTTTTCCATTCATTTCGCCCAGAATATTTCTGAGAAGAGGTGAGGAGTTTAACAAAGATCTGAGTAATATTTTTATGTATGATGCATTTCTGAAACTGAATAGTATTAGGTAGACCTAAGTCTTCTTTCCACATTGTTTCCCCTTTATCTTTTTCAGTGCATACTGGAACCTGCCTCTGTGTCTCCTTTTTATGTAAAGTGTATTATGCTGTGTTTTACATGTATTTCATATATATGCATCCATATTTTATAATAAAACAAACTTTGGAAAGGATTTAAGATATGGACAAATATTAGTATCTTTTATGCTTTAAAATTGATTAGTCATATACAGAATTGCTTTGAATGTGGAATGTAAAGACTAATTGATCTCACTTCACACTACCAAGCAATGGAATTTATTTAACCAGAGAGGTGGGCAAAAAAGCAGTAAGAAATCCCTTTGTACCTGTTAATGCCTTTATTTTTATATGATGCTACAACTGCACTCTGAAAATCGGACAAGGTTTACTGCCTTTAATTTTGACTAGGACAAAACTGGAGACTTTCCATCAGGACCAGAGTGAATCCTCTTCTCCAGTGCTGGCAGGGTGCAGGTGAGTGACCTTGGATCAGGCTGCTGGGAAGCAGCAGGGTAAGAAAGGGCTATAAGAAATGTAGCCAAACTCCAGCTCATTTGGATGCTGCTTTTAAACTCCAGTGCTTGCTCTGGGTCATGGCTGGGATCAGACTGCTGTCATGTCTGTGCTCAGCTACATGCAGGCACAACTTCCACTTTGTTCTGCTGACTTAAGTCTCACCTGTCAGATCCCAGGCCTCTGGCAGATCCCAGTCACTGCCCCTGTCCCATCCCTACTCTTCAGCCACTGTGGGACTGAACCTCTCTGTGAGTCATTTCCGTAATGGATTCCCTCACCCCCAGTCCTCAACTTCACCTCTCATAGAAGCTCTCTTCTGAAATTTGTTATATGACTTTTCTTTTATGTCATTTATATATATATATATACCTCAATGTAGTTGCTAACTTTGATACTTAAATTATTTTAAGCAGATTTAACAATATCTTAGGATAATTGTGTTGCAGAATGGATATTGACTGGATATCCTTGCACTGTGCTCTCCCTGAAAAAAACCCTTCTGGTTATGAACTTATATAAACGGATCCTGCCTGGATGTTTGTGTTTCTATCTTCTCAATAACCATGGTTCTGGGATGCACAGAGCATCCTGGGTCGTTTTGCTTAGTTCATGAGATTCAGGTTCTTCAGTTCACATAAGCGAAGGATCAGGGATAAAAACTGTAATCTGTAATAATATACTGTCAGATGCATTGCAACAAGAAAAGGCCTTTGAATCTAGGATCATTTCCACAGTGCATGTTTTTGGCAATGAAGCTTAATTCAATTTCCATTTCTTACATGTTGCCCCTGATGCCTTAGGGTTTTCATGAATTTGTAGATCTTTATACTTCTAGGTAGTTTCTCACATATAGAGTAGCTAGCAACCTCTAACCCTGTGCTAGCCGTCTTAAGGGTCAGATAATAGCTGGAACACCATGCAAGGAAAACAT
>WBMV01000959.1:127510-216282 GCA_013396655.1 Campylorhamphus procurvoides | reverse complement strand
TTCTGATGCAATAATCACTGATTTAGTGTCTAACAAGGGTGACCAGTTGGACTTAATGATCCTTGTGGGTCCCTTCCAACTCAGCATATTCTGTGATACTCTGATTTATAGCTTATTAGTGTGTTTATATTTCCTCTGAAATAAACAGTATTTTTATCCTTGGCTTCAGGAGTGTAATAACAGAAGACAAAGTATAACTTAAAATGGAAATGTGATTAAATCTCATTTTTGTTTTCGGAGTTTGAGTTTATTGATTGTATGGAAGATTGTGACATTATCTAGTAAGCAAGTTTAAATATTATATATTGAATCTTATAGATATATGCAAACTGACATTCAGACTAAAGAAAGTAGAACTAAAACAAGGTCATTTATAAGTATAAAGCCAGAATTACAAAATAATTAAAGATTTCTCTCATCATTAAAGACAAACCAAACACACATTCTGTTATGAGACTGCAATGGAAATTGAAAATTGAAAAATAATGCAGATAAATATTAATCTGTGAATCTCCTAAATTCAGTAAGGAATCAACAACAATATAAACTAATTATAACTACTAAGAATACGGTGTAGCTTTCCTCTGTATAACTAGATCTCACAGCTTTCCTTCTTCTGTGGGTAAAATCTATAATCTCTGTGAGAATCACATTTGAATGTGGCTCTGATTTCATTGGATAGAAACAGAGGAATTTCATTAACATGAAGAATTTATCACCATGGTGATATAACAGCCATGAAGGTGACCTGGTTAGAAAGGGAAAATTACTGAACGGGAGAAAATGTCTTCCAGCCTGGAAACCAGAAGCATCCTTGAAAAGTGCATCTGGCCTCTTTGAAGTATAGTTGAGTGTCTGGAATCTGGCAATGTCCTGAGATACCACCAATAAACGCTAAAACAAAGAACTGAAATGACAGCCTATCATTTGAAAAGGTGAAAAATAGTCTAGAAAAAGAGGAAAACATTCGAAAAATAAATTCTGTCTCAATGAACAGAAAACTTCATTATCTCTTGGCTGTTACAGGTGAAAAATAAAACCTAACAGCATCTTTTAGCTGATCAAAGTGGTGGCATCCTAAATTCACCTATATTTCCATGATATAAAAAGCACTTAATTTTTGTCCAAAATATAGCCTTTATCTCTGACAATTTCCCATGCTGCACATACTTTTCCTTCCCTTATGTCTATATAAAACTCAGCGCTATGACCCTGAGTACTGCCATATGAGGCTTTATACACAGTTTGCACAGAGAAGTTTTGATAGCAGAGAGGACTACAAGGGTGGTTTTTGTAAGAAGCTGCTGAAAGGTTTCCCTTTGTCTGATAGAGCCAATGCCATGTGGTTCCAAGCAGAATGACCACTGGTCAAAGCTGAGCCCATCAGTGATGGTGGTAGTGCCTGTTTAAGAATGAGAAAAAACCAGATTGTACAATTGAAGTCAAAATAGAGGATAACCCCATCAGGTCTACATTGCAACTCATCTCCACTCTGTTTCCAGCCACTCCTGGCTAGATGGCCTGGCCAAGCTCCAGTCCCAGCTTGAAACTCCCAAAATTGTTGTGGAAAGTTTGTGGGCCCTGTTACTTGTCACTAGTTCTGTCTGCTGTGCCATCAAAGAAAGCTTGGCTGACTTTGGTGTCCCTGCAGTGTCCTTTCCTCAAGGATGCTGCTGGCCCCTTCCATGCTCTGCCAACATATTGAAAATATTACATTCTAGAAGGGTGTCCTCAGCCCCAAAAGAGTTCTGTCATTTCAGAAGCCATATCTAAAGAAAGACTAGGTTATCAGAGGAAATGAGAACAATAACTCAGATGCACTTTTAGGTTGTGCTTGAACATCTTGAATGGCTGTTAGTGCCTAAGAAGAACAGATAAATAAATCATGACATGAAACAGAAAATAATTCAGGTCTATAATTGCAGAGCCTAAATTTGTTGTAAATATGTATCTGTACAGGAGCTGCATGTTCAAGCTCTATTTCTAGATAACAAAATTGTGCAACTTAATAAAGTTACCTCAATATAGGCATCTAATAATACATGTATTGGCTGAATGTAATCTGGTTGCTTCCCAGTTCCCACCCAAAAACCTCAGCCTCTTCTCCCAGGCAACTAGTTAGTGACAGGACAAGAGGAAAGGGCCTCAAGCTGCACCAGGGGAGGTTCAGACTGGACATTTGGAAAAACAAATTATGGGGCTGTGCAACCATAGGAAGTTCAACAAGTGCCAGATTCTGCCCCTGGGATGGGGCAACCCTGGATGTTTGTACGGACTGGGGAACAAGATGCTGGAAAGCAGTGCCATGGAAAGGGACCTGGGGGTCCTGGTCAATGTCAGGTTGAACATGAGTCAGCAGTGCTTTGGCAGCCAGGAGGGCCAACCATGTCCTGGGGGGCATCAGGCACAACATCACCAGCCAGTTGAGGAAGCGGATTATGCCACTCTGCTCTGCACTGGGGTAGCCTCACCTTCAATATTGTGTGAAGTTTTGGGCACTGCAATGTAAAAAAGATATGAAGCTGTTAGAGAGTGTCCAAAGGAGGGCAAAGGAGATGGTAAGGAGCCTTGAGGGGAAGCTATATGAGGAGTGGCTGAGATCATTTGGCCTGGAGAAGAGGAGACTGAGGGGAGACCTCATTGTAGTCTAGAGCTTCCTCAGGAGGGGAAGAAGAGGGGCAGGCACTGATCTCTTCTCTGTGGTAACCAGTGACAGGACCCAAGAGAGTGGCCTAAAGTTGTGTCAGGGGAGGTTTAGGTTGGATATTAGAAAAATTTTTGTCACCCAGAAGGTGATTGGTCACTGGAACAAGCTCCTCAGTGAAGTGGTCACAGCACCAAGCCTGACAGAGTTCAAGAAGCATTTAGATGATACACTCAGGCACATGGTGTGACTCTTGGGATAGTCCTTTGCAGGGCTAAGGGTTGGACTCAATGATCCTTGTGGACCACTTCCAACTCAGCATAGTCTGTGATTCTGTGTGAATCTCTTCACTGAAAGGGTGTTAAGCATTGGAACAGTTTGCCTGGGGACATGGTGAACTCACCATTCTTGGAATTGTTCAAATAACACCTGGATGTGGCACTTAGTTCTGTGGTTCAGTTGGCAAGGTGGTACTCAGTCAAGGCTAGGCTCAATGATCTTGGAGGTGTTTTCCAACCGTAATGATTCTATGAGTTTATATGGATTTCCTTAGCCTAGTGCAGTTGCTTTGATTGACCTATGTGCCTCACATAAGACCACCACAGTCACCATAGGTCATTACTACCATCGTAAATGTCCTAGAGTATCTGAGACATCCGCTTGGCAATATCTGTAGAGGCAAATGTTTTTCTGGAACAGACTGCTTCCATAATAACCTAGGACTTTTTATTTGGTATAAGACCCTGATATGTATGTAATCAAATCAAGTTGCTTTTAACTGGAACAGAAACTGAGGTATGATGTTCTCATGCAAACTCTGACTAGTCATTTGGATCATGTGCAGTTGTCTCACACAAAAGATGCTCTTCGGGTTAACAGTACATAAAGAACCCACTGCCAAAAAAACCCACAAAACCCAAGATTTTAAAGGGATCCAAACAGCTTTTATAATTTTCAGTGAGTATGAGAACATCTGTGTTTATATCATGTAACCTTTAGTCACTACACACTCGATCATTTCTTTCATAAACCTTCATTTAGCTGGGGGGATTTACAAGGAACCTTTTCAAGGGAGGCAGGAAATCTCCAGATATCTCTCAGTTCTCATATTTTTTCATACATCCTTGCAAGTATCTGTACTTGTTTATTTTGACAGTCAGAATATTGAATTATTTGAAATACTAGTATGATTCAGTAGAGCAGTTGCTATGTTACAGTTATCATTTAGTATTGTTTATTATGCTACCATGACCAGTTGTACACATGATATATTCATTGTCACACTGTAAGTGATAGAATCTGACAGGCAGATGATGAAATTAAAATGAAATAAAAAATAAACATCTATCCTTTACTGTGTAATCCTAGTACATTCCAGTAAGAAAGCCTTTATGAGATTTTTTGTTATGATTTCTGCTGCTTTGTTCAGCTGCCTTTAAAAAGAAAGGCAATTAATATAATTACATTGTGCATTGAGAAGTCCTTACTGAGAATACATGGGAGAAAAAATTCACCCTGCTATTATCCCCTGTATTGTTTTGTCATGAATACTGTACAGTTAAATACAGATTGTTGGCTAAAATAGTCAATAAACCTAAAAATTTAAATTATTACCTAATTTTTTCCTTACTCTTCTCCTCTCCTTTTCCTGCCAAGAGCCAGGGGAAATAAAAATACAGTAGTGTGTGATGGTATCTACCAGCTTTGATAACAGATAATGAAACTAATGGGAGGTAATGAAATATTTGAAGATATTAGTTTTGTATGATAACAAAGCTGCCCTGAATTTAATACATAATTATTCAGTAATAGAATCTATTTTAATAATAGACGTACCAAACAAAGTCTGTGGACATAATGCTACAAAGCTAATGTTTCACAGAGACCTCTTTACATGTATACAGAAAAAAAAAACCTACAAACTGTCTGTAATGATAAATGATATTTTGTTTAAACCAATAAGAAAAGGAAAATTTTCAGAAGAAAATGAGAAAGGAAATTGTGATGTTGTCATAGTTTTACTGACCGAACACACAATTTAGAATGCATATCATGTACATATTTTGTGTCATTGTCACATCCTAAATATATTAACTGCCACTTACTATGTCAAATGCAGTTTTAATTCTCCAATAACACAAGTAAAATAACTGTAAAACAAGTGGGATGAAAACCATGAAGTTTATAGGTGGCTGCTGCATTTAAAAGAGAGCTCTATTTCTTGAGAGGAAAGGGGGAGATTGGAAGAACTAGCTGAAGGTACAGAAAGAAGGCAACACTAGCTTAGTTTCTGTTCTCACAATTTATGTAAATACCATATCCATACAACTTTATTAGTAAGTTATGTCTATAATGTAAGTAAAGTTCAGAGAATTTGTCCTTAATTTCTCATATCAAATGAAGTGGCTAGACTAGGAGGGAATGAAATAGATTGACTACAAGGCAGGCAGCATCCTCCTCTCGGTGAAAACTCTTCTAGGAACTTGCAATTTGGAAATGCACGGAGTTTGATCCAAGAGCTTCTGAAACTTTCTATAATACTTCTGTTATGAAAGAAATACATCTTAAAAACATTTCTAAATGAATGATTTTTTATAGTGTTCAATACTTTTTTTTTTCTGAATATCCATAGTGGCAAGACCCTACCAACAAGAAAAAACAGTCTGTCTAGTTTCAGTCTTTCATGTCAATACAAGTAAGCTCTAAACAAGTTGTTAACTTAGTGTTACATCAATAGGCTTTACATGTCTACTACAGGTGACATCTATTTAGTACAGACAACAATAGAAAGTGGTCCTGAGGATTATGTCCTTGTAATGAAGGAGAGTGATGACAAGATACCTTTGTGCATATAGCCCCCAAGATGCAATCTGTATAAAGATTTTTTCCTTGTTTACTGAAAGAGTGAATTAAGGTGGCCAAGAAAACAAGATTACTCAGAAGTTCATGACCGCAACATCAAATATAAAACAAACTGCTGGAATAATCCCATCTTCTGGGTATTTTCTGTAGTCCATTTTCTGTATGACCCAGTAGACAGATTAGAAACTCATGTACACTGTTGTTCCAATTATAAACTTTCAAAAATGTCACTAATTTCTCATTACAATTACAAAAAAATATGAGCAATAATAAAAGGAAAGTACAATGTGACATTAAATGAATGTCAAATGAAAGGAATAGTTAGACTTCTGGTGAGCTTAACCTTGAGCTTTACCTTTTTTAATTTATCAATCATATTCATTAATTTCTTCCTCATAATTCTACTTTCTTTTGCATTCTTATTAATCCAGAAACTATTAGTAACAGTATCACTGAATGGCAAATTATTGTATTGGTATTTAATAGTAAAATATCATCAATAGCAATAAACCATAACTGTAATATCATCATATCAATGGTGTTTAGAGAATCAGAATCATGGATGCTGGAAGGAACATCTAGAGGTCATTTCACTCAAACTGTTGCTAAAAGCAGGTCAAAACTAAATCAGGTCTGACCTTATCCTACCAAGTTCTAAACATGTCCAAGAACACGGCACAGTCCCTCTTGTCAACTCATTCCAGTGTTTCACTATAGTGTTTTCAGGAAGAATCATAAAAAAGAAGATATATATATATGAACTATAACTTGGATAGTTGTGACACCATCCTTTTGTGAAAAGCAAGAGATGTGAGGAAAGCTATAATTTCACTGGAATAAATGAAAGGTATTTATCAATTATTTTTTGTCATTCTTACAAACTGAAGAATTCAAGTAACTGTTTCCATCAAGAGAAGTTAGATTGCTAAATTAAATGCTTAACAGTAATTATGCTGTAAATACTACAATATCAAAACATCATTCCATTAGAAGAAAAATTACACTAGAATATTTGATTTTCCTTGATGTTAGTTTTAACTATTAATTTGAAAATAATAGTGACTTTAGTGATTGTTAGATCTTTTGCTGCACTGTGAAATATATCCTTTTCTTTCTGTGAATAAAAACTCAACCAAATGTGCAAAATTTTTTCAATCAGGAACAAGAAGTAAACAAATTCAACAAGTCAGAGTTACAAACTTAAAAGAACCCTTAACATACTATTTTGCAGTACACTCACTGAATTCCATGAATTTTTACAACATTAATACATTATTTGAACTATCTTTGCAGTTGTCTCCACTGAGGCTGCACAAAATCAAAGAAGGTAATAATAATAGTAGAGTTCCTCAGTGATTCAAAGCAGGATATTAGCCTGTAATCTCAGTTCATTAAATGTGCTGATAGTGATGTGCAAAGTAAAGAATTATTTGTCATTTTCTTATGCCTATCACTTTCCTATTCTATAAGGCCAAGAAAAGTAAATAGCTATGCTGTCATTATTGTTCCAACTTAAGACAAATAAAGATATAAAAATCTGCTTCAAAAGAGAAAAAAAAATAAGCTGGAACACTGCAGCATGAAATACTATTAAGAAGTTTGCAGGGGATCTTAGCAAATGTCTACTCTTCTTTCTTTTCTTCTCCTAAATTTTTGCCTTTCTTTTCTGTTTAGACTGAAGAGATTATATCTTTCACATGTGTTCAACAATTCATTATGAATCCTTCATAAATTATGTAGCATTTGAAACTTCTAAGAAAACTTGTAGTATTTCAAGCAGAGAAAACCTGCAGTAATTTGCCATAGACATAGCTGCATGGGGAAACCCATCACAAAATACACTACGGTGCCTCCAAATTTCCAGCTGAAAAATGCAGGAACTCAGGTGTCCATAAAGTCATCAGCAGAATAACCTGCAAAGTGCATTTGATTGATTTTATCAAAAAATGAAGCAATATGAGAAAAATATTCCTCACAAGCATTCAGAGGTTGGCAAGCTTCATTACTTGTTTGCAGGTAAACACACAGTTGCTCAAAGTTTTGTGATCTGTTTCATTGATTTGCCTGACTTTTCTGTAGAACAAATTGACTACCAGGTAGTACAACAGATAATATACCAGGCAGTATAAAGAGTAGTTAGGCACAGCTAAGATATTTCTTCACAGTATAATGAGACTTTATTGGACAAGTCACATTCAGCATGATGGTCAGTTGTCTGGTACTTTACTGAGAATCCTTGAATGAAATCCTGACATCTTTGAACTAAAATAATAAATAATGTTGTCACTGACACAGAAAGCAGAAAAAAATTGAGGATAAAGTGTAATAAGGTTACTGGTAGCAATAAAATTACTGTGTTATAATAAATGAAGAGTTTGAAACCGAAAAGAATAAACTCTATGTTAGTGCAGTATGTCTTTCACTAATTCCTAACACCATAATTTAAACATTTATAGTGATAATGGTGTAACTCTGAGCTTGAGGTCTTAAAGATGAAAGACATTAAAAAATATTTGCAACTTTATTGACTCATGGCATTCATAAAATCATTTGAGAGTTTATATAACATATCCCATTGAACTTACACAGACAGATTTTGAAGGTAATTGAATTTAAAAATTTGGTTTAAGTATGACTGCAATTTGAATGGTGGCAGTTTGTTCACGTGGGCAAATAAGAATTCCAAATAAGAGTTAAATCTCCATCCCAAACACTACTTGTCAAGCCATTAGTGTAGCACCTTCTAAGTCAACTGCTGCTCTCATCTGCATAGAACAGCTGGTCAATGTTTCTGATACCTGCATGTCAATTTAAAAAAAAAAATTAAGACTCAAATAATATTCTTATAATGCAAGCATATGCTTCAATTACTTAAGAATAGGATTTAAGAACACTGTGTTTTGATATGTCACAGCAATTCTTTTGTCATTCTTTTCACACACAGTCACAGACTGTTAACCTTAAAGACTCAAAAATTAGCTCTGGTTCTTACAGTTTTGATTTCTTCCTTCGGTAGGGGTGTCATGTGCTTTCCCTTCTTGAATTCCACATATCCCCTGTGTAGGAGAAGATTAATTTGTTTTATCCTATACTTCTTGGGAGAGAATGTTCTGCCAAATTTTTCTCAAAAAACAAATTCTTCAATTTTTTTTTTTCCTCAGAAATTTACTGTAGGAACTTCTGAGTTTGTTTTTATTCTTTTCAAAGAGAATGGAGTTACTATGCACAATAAAGGCAAACGAATTTGGAAGTGTTTCCTTTAGAGAATTAAACCAGAGTATACCATAAATCTGCTCTAATTCATGTAACCTATGGGGATTTAAAGTCCTTCAAGTGTAAAGCCTTTTTGCTTTCCTTTGGTTTGTTTTCTTCTTCTTTTAATATCCATTTTTCCAGTGTGGGACATTAACAAATTATCCATTTATTCTTCCAGTTTCATACAAACATGGATTATGAATCTGAGTAGTGCATGCAAAGTAATATATTCAGTATACCTGTCAAATGGTATCTATCTTGAGCTATAACTGAATTCTTGAAAAATTGACTGTTTCATCCAGATGCTCACAGGTATGAGACAGATACACAGGCTTTCAGATATGACAACACATACAGAGACCTGTGTTCATCTAGAAAAGCAAAACATTTCTAAATAGCATAACTTACAACATATTAAGGCACATAGATGCATACTGTTAGACAGCTGAGTTTCATCCTTAATTTGGAGGAAGATATATTTCCTTAAGCAATTAAACTCATTTGTATTTTATTCAGTCTTCAAGCTGCTGACACAATCTCTTTGAAGACTCTAAGAAAGAAAAATGTAAAGCAATAGCTGCAATATGATTAAACAGGATTCAGCACTCAGGATGAATAGCTTGCATTCTGCAATTAAAGTAGTACTCATAATGCTGAAATATAGGTCTTTTTTACTGCTAAAAATATATTGGCCAAATGTTGAAATCATTCCACACAGGGCTATAATCTTGCAACATTACAGGGGTGATAGAAGTTCCATGGAGGTGAGAGTCTAATGTATATAAATAAATCTGTTATGAAAAACATGACAAATTAGATTATGTCTTTTTTTTTTCTTTTAAATGTCTGACAGAAGAGGAAGCTGGAAAGAAATCTGCCTTCCAGTCCTTGCCAAAAACTTACTAAAAGTAAATAAAGTTTATTATATCTAGCAGGTGCCTGCCACCCATTTCATATCCATAAGACTTAAACTCAAGTCCACAGAAACAAAATGAGACAGTTTAAAGTTTTAAGGTGGACCTTAGACTGACAGTTTTTGTAGCAGAATTGCATGAGCCATTGTTATTTACAGCTTTTAGTAGCAAGAATATTTTTATTTGAGATAATTTTGCTCCTTTAGTAATCACAGTGCTTCTGTGTACATAGTATTAAATACTAATACTTATAGCAAGTTTTGTGTTTGGTTTGTTTTTTTTTTTTTCTGAAGGCTAGTTTTTGAAAGTGAAAATACAGTCCTTCAGAAAGGGAGCTAAATACTTTGTTGGAAAGGTAGTATTGATGATAGAATGCCTGGAGAGGTTTACACGTTAGGAGAAGGGGTATTATTGGGTTGGTGAAAGGACAAAGTTAAAAGAATAATTTAGGTAAGATACTAAATGGTACTTTGAAAATTATCAACAAAATAAAGGAATATTTCAATATGAATATGAGTATTCAGAAATTATCATCAGTTTTGCAGTGAGGTAGAAACAAATTACAGTTTTGTTACAAGGAAGTTACTAGAACTATGTCTATAGTTAAAATGTACTCAGAAACTTAGTGAAGCCTGGTTTCCCATAGCTGTACTTGTGAATAACTGGGACCTGCAGGGGATAGTGAGTTTGCAGGCTCTTGTTGAAGAATTTTCTATAACTAGGACAATTTTCATTCTTAAGGAAACCTCTAGTGTGCATTCACATACTAAGAAACTTAATAATTAGGTATATGAGATCTTAACCAAACTCTCAGTAGATTCCATGTGTTTGGAGAGCACAGGGAAATATACGCACACAATTCCTGATTTTTCATAAAAACTAGAGTTTTAAAAAAAAAAAAAAACAACCCTAAACTGTATACCTATATGCTATTTTAGCCCCAGACATAAGTTTTAGAGTGCAAACACTAGAGAAAGTTCTTTAGCAAAAATATGTGAATGATGCAATTAAGTATTTGCTTCTACCTGGAAAATTAACACTTATTCTGTAATTAAGCAATGAAAATTCAAAGTACACTTTAGCATAATTACCAGATGAAATGAAAAATGTCATAAGAGAGAAGGTTAATAGATGAACTTTTTGCTTGATTTTAATGGAGGTTTTATTTGTATTTTTGTTATTTGTTTACATGTGTGAGCTCATTTTATGTGTATCACGGAACCAAAAATCTTAACCAGAAATTTGCAAAGTCCAGGGAAACAAAAGAAATGCAACTTCTCCTGTCCACCAGCTTTTCCAGAATCTGTGGGAAGCAAATTACTAGTTACTAGAAAAGTGTTCCTGCTACCATCTTGCAAATCAAAACTAGGTTACCCAAGCTATATCTCTCTACATAAACTTATTTATTATGGATGCTAGCTATCTCTAATACAGAATATGGAAAAAAACAAACAAACAAACCAACAAACCATCAACTAGTCTTTCAGACTGGTTGACCAAGTTGAAAGACCAAGAACTGGTCTTTCAGTCAGAACTAAGTGTCAGGAAAAAGTGAAAAGAAAATGTTCTGATGTTCAGTTTTAGCGTTATAGCCAAATTATTATATAAATTGAGGGAGAAGAGATATGGTTGTCTTAGGGATATAACAACCTAGTAAAATACTGACAAAACGGTAAGTGGCTGAGAATGCTATAGGAATCTAAATGCTTGACTTGCTATACAACAAAATAGTCTATTTGGTTAGAATTGACCAGGCTTCATTTTTTATCTTGTAAGTTTTATAAGCTTTACAATTTTCAATGGAATAATAGAATAAACTGGAAAAAAATAGAAAGAAAGGAACGAATCTGAGGCATAATCTGAGTGGTAATAGAGTGGGAAATAGAAGAAAAACGCATAATGTTTAAGAATTACAAGGACCTCTAGATATTATCTAATCCAATCTCTCTCTTCAGAGTAGGGCCAGTTAGGACACAATGTTGAGAATCATGTCCAAAAAGGTTTTGAATGTCTTCAAGGAAGAGATTCCATGATCTCTCTGGGAAATTTGTTCTAATGTTTGACCATCTTCACCGTAATAGAATTCTCACGTTTTGTTGTTTCCCATTGTTTCAGTTTGCAGCCCTTGTCCAATCAGTGGACGCAACTCGGAAGAATGAGGTGCCACAGTTTAGTGCTGCTTCCCAAATCAGGTATTTGTACACTTATCTTGTGTCATTTTTACTGGAGAGCCAAGAACTGGACACAGCACTCCAGATGTGAGCTCAAAAGTGCTGAATAGAGGAGAATAATCACCTCCCTCTGTTTACTACTCACATTCTTCCTAATATAGCTCTGGATACCACTGACTTTTTTTTTTTTTTTTTAATTGCAATAACACACTGCTGGCTCATGTCTGTGGTCCTCACAACTGAATCCAATCTCTGTACAGTTGTCATTCCAAGTCATTGAAAACAATACACTTGAACTGAGGGCTGAATTCAAAGTACTACAGGCGTTAATATCGACAAGAATTTCACTGGGTTCTAGATATCTTAAATACAGAAATCTATCTTTGAAACTAGTTATTTGAAGTCCCTTTACACATAATATACAATAACAAGTGTCTGTAGAAAAATACAACACAGTCCCAAGTGAATGTGCAAAAAATAACTGGTTTCTTTTTCAGCACTGATTATGAACAGAGTTTAGCAAATTTGGTTTATATGTACTTTTGCATACATATTAGGTGAGATTAATTTCAACAACAAAATCTTTACAGACTAGAGGTGTTTTATTTAGGCTATTGGTTTAACATATTTTTTAAGCTTCATGATAACAAGTTCACTATGTTCACATAACTGAGAATCATACAGATCTGAAATTTTAAAACCATCAACTAACAGGGAAGCAACAGGTGCAGAAATGTGCATAGCAGTTTATAGGCACTGCTGAGGCATCTAATTATTCTGGGAGCTTCATCTAATACTGTAGAGGAATATCACCGTGCCCAGTGCTGCAGCTAGGAAAGGGTAGTTCCATGAGGCTTCCAGCAAACCACTGAAGCTTCTAAGAAACTCTGTCACTTATTCCTGATCAAATGGTTCTTTCAGCCTTTGTTCCACTTGAACAAAGAGGGGCAAACACCCTTCCAGCAGGTGCTACAGAGAGGCCTATATGACTGCACAGTTAAGATAGTATAGTTAACAGAAGCAGTAATTTTCACAGAAGTGCCTGAGGCCTCTTTGCTGTGGTTGGAAGAGAAGCAGTGTTCTTGCCTACAGTTTTGAACTGGAAGATAATTTGTGTTGCCAAGTAGCTGCTGGAGGAGCTCACTGAACTGCAAAACATCAGAGATATTGAGAAGGAGGTTGTCTAGATTTTCTATATTATACTGAAGGCTCAGCTATACTGAAGAAGGCACAGGAAGAGTTTGAGTTCTTTCAGGTGGGAAACAGAGACTCCCATACTGGAAAAACCTCGAAGCTTGTAACTTCTGGCACAAGATAAAACATTCCAGATCTACCCAAAGTAATCCTTCTAGAAGAATCTATTCAACTGTAATACTTTGCTAGCCCTCAGTTGAAGTGAATTGTTTTCAATGCATTGGAATGATGGTTGTACGGAGATTAAATTCAGCTTCAGATGCAGCTGAAGCTCTATAGTCTTGATGCTTTTTGTTTGGGTTCTAGAGAAGCAGCTGAGGGCCAGAAGGGGTATTAAATGAATCACATCCACAATGTAAAGAGCTGTCCATTTTTTCAGATATTAAATAAACAATTAGAAACCTTCTTTTTGTCATTTGAAGAGTTCACTAAATACACTAAAGTGTATTTACAACAGTGTAATCAATATCTATTAATTGTAATGTTAGTGTAACTAATTAAAAACCTAATTTTTGTTTGGAATCTATCTTATGGAGAACTCAATTTGAGTGTCTGAATTTGAATCTGATTCCAGACCTGGGTTGTCTAAGAATTCAAGGGATTAAAACTATGACTTATTTGCATCAAGAAAAAAAAATCTGTATTATGATGATATGTGTCTTATAGAAACTAACAGAGTTCTTAATAAAATCTCTAATCCCACATGCTACAGATGTTAGTGATAAGAATGCTGGATCTCAAAGCATATATGTTGGGGAATAGAATCAGGTATTATCAGATAGAGAATTGAAGGGATTGTCCCTGAAATCCTGGGAAACAAATACTTAGAGGGGTTCTCCCTTTGATAAGACAGGAGCCTGCCATGAAAATGTATCTTCAGGATTAGGACTGTTTTCAGTTATATGTGTATATTAACCCTGTCTCCCCTTTCAAGATGTGGAAGGACTTTACAAGATGTTGCAAGACATACAGAAACCCTTTGTTCTCACCCTAGGTGGTCCAGGCGTGGAGAAATGTTTATCCTATGACAAAATATGGTAACTGGATTTCCTAAGCCTTAGTTTACAAAACTCATCCCTTTAATTAACACATCCTGCCTCCCTGTTAACATACCCTGCTCCTTGGTTCTATATATTGTAGTGTTAATGTTCAACAAATGTCTCAGTTTCTACCCCCAAACTGGGAATGTCTATATGATTGTCCAGTCAACACATAAACTTTTAAAGAAAACATGTTTTATTCCTTAAGCGATCATATCTCATATTCAGTATTGAGAAAGAAATGGAAAAGCAGGCCACCATTCAGCTGTTGCTTAAACAGGTGAAAAGTACAATTATTTGACAGTGTTATCTTTTACTGATGTACTGTAATTGCTAGTAAAGGCCTTCTCCCTAGTTTTCCTGGTAAAACTCTTTCACTAAACATTTGATGGTAGAAATAGATTCTGATGGCTTTTCAAAGACTGTAAAGTTCACTGTCAGTAGAAATGTCAGGGAAAATTGTCTAGTTTGCTTTGTAGTCTGTTGAAAAATATTCTTGGGGAAAGAAAATGTATCTGCTGTATACTTTGGGCTTGCCTGTGGCAATCAGACATTTTAAAGCTTCTTAGAAGAATATGCCTGAGAAGCATTTAGGTTCTAAAACCAGCAAAGTTTAAATAATATAAAGTATGGCATGCTACTTTCATCCTAGTAAAGCTCCTCACTTGCTATTAAACTTTCTTAAGTTAGTACTAATGGGCAAAATTCTACTTCAAAACTATTACATGTAGTATGTTAAACTCCCTTCTAAATCTGGATTTTAAAAAAAATCTGTAAGTAATAATAAAACAATAAATATTAGATTTTCTTTTTATCCTATTAAATGTTAGCCAGAAAAAGAAAAATCTATAAAAATCAAATTAAAAAAAATAAGTAGTTCTCTGGAACAATGAAAATATAATGAAGCTAAACTTACAGTAGCTTCTCTTGATTGATTTCAGAGTATTAGTTGAAATTCTTACCAGGTCTGAGGAGTGAGAGAAACAATTCAGCAGACATGAAGGTCAGAAAAGAAGAACAGGGAAGAGTTGCTCCAGTTGTCAGTGCAGCCCATGGAAAGAGGAGTCCAAGCTGTAGCAGGTTTGTTGGCAGGACTTGTGACCCTATGGGGGACCCACCCTGAAGCAGTCTGTGTCCTGCAGTACATGGCAGGGACCTATGCTGGAGGATTTCATGAAGAACTCAAGCACAGTGGAAGGACTCATGTTGGAGAAGTTCAGGGAGGACTGTCTCCCCTGGAATGAACCTCATGCTGGAGCAGGGGAAGAATGCGAAGAATTTTCCCCCTTAGAAAGAAGGAGCAGCATAGATAACGTGATGAACTGACTGCATCCCCCATTCCCCATTCCCCTGGGCTGGGGAATAGCAGGTAGAGAACTTGAGAGTAAAGATAAACCCAGGGAGAATGGAGGGATGAGGGGAAGGTATTTTAAGATTTAATTTTTGTTTCTCATTATCCTACTCTGATTTGATTGATTATTAATTAAACTAATTAAAATAACTCCCCAAGTCAAGTCCGTTTTGCCTATGATGGTTATTAGTGAGTGATCTCTCCCCATCCTTAGACCCATGAGCCTTTTGTTATATTTCTTTCTCCCCTATCCAGCTGAGGAGAGGGTGATAGCTTGTCTTTGGTGGGTACCTGATGTCAGCCAGGGTAAACCAACCACAGGCTTGCAGTGTATTCAAGACATATAGACAGCTGGCAGACAGGATGCATACCTTTTAGGAGTGATGGCTGAAGATGGATATAAAACCTTGCATTCACGAAAATAACTTTAAACTCCCACATTTTAAAAACTTAATCCTGTTCTGTGTGTTAGCTCTGTGCATGACCTGGATCATGCAAATGATTCACAGTAGACTTTTCTCTTTGCTACCAAAAATATTTGGAGTCATTCTGTGTCAAAGGTGACTTACAAACATAGAATGGAATCAATGAAACTGTTGTCCTTTGAGGAACTCCATAACGAATGATTTTAAAAAGTAAATGCAGTCCAACATCTAATCTGATATTGAAGAAAATCACATTTCAATAAGCAAAGCGCCTGCTTCTAACATTTCATATACAGTGAAGTCCAGCTAAATTACATAATGAAGGAATAATTTAGGTTGATAAGGGCCTTTGAAGGTCACCTGGCCAAGATTTCACTGTCCTCCAGGGTACCAGCAATTCACTGACTTGATGTAAGAGAGCCACCCTCCCATCCATCCAAGTTTCTAATGAAGACATGAACTACTTGTGTCTTCAGTATCAATTCCTTGTGAAAGCCAGAAATAGTAGGCTACCAGTGGAACTACAAACAGTTAATCAGTAGATGTTCAGCCAGATGGTCCAGTCAGTGTTTACTCAGCTAGCAGACCATGACTCTAGTCTTTATGCTTCAGTTTGACATCAAATACGCAATGTGAGATCATGCTGAAAGCGTGGATCCACTAGTCCTTTTACCTTTCTTCTATTTTTTGGCCCAATCCATGGGAGAGGGGTGTAAGAGAGTCAAGGTAAGTGTTTGGATGCTGTCTGGGGTCAATCCACTACACTGTTTTAATATAAAAAAATCAGTACCTTTTTCCTCCTTGATAAAAAGTCAGATCATTTCTATTACACTTGTGCAAGTTTTGTAATTCAGTGTGCCCAAGCTGTATGCTAAATATGAATTCTATGGAAGATTTTAAAGACCTTTCATTTAACTAGTACACATTTACAGATATTCCAGGTAACTTCCTGGAAAGCTGGGCCTCAACACAAGTAACTGTTGCTTGGAAAAGCAGGTGTCAAAACCACGACGTTTTTCTCCTCATTTCTTTAAATTCTAAATGCTGAAACATGACATCAGATGGTATGGAATACTCCTTAGGTCATCTGGGGTCACTTGTCCCAGCTATGTCCCCTCCAACGTTTTCCAAGCCCCTAGCCTAGTCCTTTAGGAAGTATTGGAGAGAGAGCCTTGACACAGAGCTGTCCATAAATATCTGGTATGTTATCACTGTTGTCTTAACCAGAAACATAAAACACACCACCATACGGATTGTTATGAAGGAAATTAACTTCATCCCAGAGAAATCCCATACAATTCCATTATCCTTCACTCCTTATTTCATCTAATCAGCTAATTAAAATAGGTGTCAATAAGTTAGTGAAAAGTCAGTCTCATCTTACTGAAAATGATCATGGCAGAAAATAATGGAATTTTATGAAATGATACCTAAGACAATTACGTAATCTATATATGGAATAATTATCTTTCAATCCTAACTTGTTGCAAGTATACTGTGTTTTGCTTCTCTGTCAGTTAGTATATAAAAAAAAAGGTCAAGTTCAAAAGATTTCTGGAACTACCTGTTACTGATGAATGTATTTGTCTGCAAAAAGGGCAGATGGTTGAAGCCCTTTTTGTATTCATTAACCACATAAATAAAAACTAATTAGTAACAGGAATTAATGCTTTATACAGCAGATGGTGAACTAGGCAGTTCAAGTTTAGTGTCTCCAAAACTAGGTTTAACTGATCAAATCCTTTTACCAGGTCTATTATAGAAATAACATTTATCCAAAAATAAATAAGATTTATCAGCATTTAAAAAGAAGTAGAATCTGTAGTTAACACACATTGTGAAGAATGAACTAATTTATCTTTAAAATAATATCTCCAGAGGAAAAAATGTATAATTAAGATCAGAAAAATATGCTTGTGGCTACCTCATAGAAATAACTCAATATAGGAGGAATCTTCAAACTGAAAATTAGATTGCTCTGGGGAAGAAAGTATGCTGGATTTCTATAAACACTTGAGTAAAAGATTGCACCTTGAAAAAGGTACAAAGAAATAGGTGAGAACTAGGAGCCATAAAAAGGAACTAGGTTCAAAACAGAAAAGAATGAAATGTCTCTTCATGGAAAGGGTAGCAAATGTAGTCCTCGCCAAAGGACATTGCTGATACAAAATTTGATGTGGATGTCCCCTTGGAGATTTTTTTCTTCTTTAGCCAACTAAGTTGCCATGCATAAAGTATTAGGTATAAAGTTCATTACTCGAGACTTCCCTGCCAATAAGGTGATGATGAAATGGAAGTTATTGAAGCAAAAATTTAATGCTTCTGCCACAGTGACAGGAGAATAAGGGGACAGTCTGTGAACAGAGCGCCAGCTGGTATGACAAGATCTATCATTTGGACTAATCATATGGGGAAGCAATTCCAGACTGAAAACCCACCTATCTTATACCTCCCTATTCAAAGCATGGCACCAATGCACTGTGAGAGGGATGACTGACACCAGGAGAAGCCACCCTTGAGAAGTGCCAGGCCCTGCAGACCTCAAGAGCTCTGACCTCCGTGGTCAGATGATAGCTGTTGTCTGACTGCAAGAAGGACCCAGGAGGAATCACAATGCACAATACCACATGACACCTGCTAGGTGAGAAGGTACATTTTCAGGGATCCACACTTATTTATACTTACTCATATAAATAGTTAGGCAAGTTAGATGCGAACTGGCAACTCTCATGTCATCCATTACACTCTCGACAGCAATGGTTCAGAGGGAGAAACAACAGCACCTGGAAGAGTAAACTTTTGAAGATTACTGAAACAGAAAAAAACCTATCAGGAAATTCCTAGAGCTGAAAACTGCTGAAGATTTGGAAAGAATCATAAATGCCTCTCTTGTTAATAGTCTTCTGTAAGTATCTGCTCATGATCATTGTGAGGTACAGGATATTGCAAGATAGAGCCTTGGTCTGAAGCCAAACATA
Organism: Campylorhamphus procurvoides; assembly: GCA_013396655.1. NCBI lineage: Eukaryota > Metazoa > Chordata > Aves > Passeriformes > Dendrocolaptidae > Campylorhamphus > Campylorhamphus procurvoides. The sequence continues at coordinate 197,448 of WBMV01000959.1, read as the reverse complement.
GCCTTTCCTATATTTCTCAAATTTGAAAAATGTAGCTGATTTTATGCAACATTGATCTTTGCACAATTAAGTGCATTTGTTAATAAATCTGCTATGAAATTATCTGTAAAACTTTCAAATATTTCTGGCACAGAAAACTGAAATTTGGAAACTAAAGTCATGCAGAAAGTGAAGTAGAATGTCCTCAACACAGTACTCACTTTATATAAACCAGTGAATTTTGTGGATTATTACCAGATTATTGTGAATTATTATGTCTCCTTTATGTACAGTGGATTTTGTATCACCTTGCTTTGAACACCAGTGTTGAGGTGTGAAGGCAAATGACTAGACCTCTGCCTGAAATTTAGCCATCTGAATATCTCATGAGAAACTTCTTGACATGAAACTGTTTGACATGGTACATAACACAGCAAGAAGATGACAAAAGTTACAGATATCTCCATGAGGGATGGGTGGATCTCACCCCAGGGGGATTTGTGCAAAATGGCCAAATGTTACAGGCATCAATGACCTTCAAAAGGCCATTGGTGCCCCAGAAACCACAGGAGTGATATCATGTAAGGATTCTGGATATGTTTACTCTCTGGAGACATGGGCAAAGAAAAGAAAGAATCAAGGTTGATCAGGAAGAACCAACATGGTGTCAAGGGGAACAAAATGGGTTGACTTTGCATAAGCAAGCCACTGGTCTGTCTGGACTTGAGCCCTGTGCCTGATCACCACAGTTTGTTCTGTGTTATGTGTGGGTATACTCTGATCTACAAACTGAAGCAGACAGGCATACAGACAGATCTAAATTCTACCAGATTCAGGTCTCCCCAGTGATGTGAACAGCCATAAAATGGTCTGGTTTGAAGGGGGAAATTATTGAACAGAAAAAAGTGTCTGCTGAAAATACTAACAGAGAAATTGCCTGACAGTCGGGAAGTTGTTAGCCTGGGAACAGAAACTGGGAACCAGAAACATCCTTGAAAATGTGCCTGACATTTTTGAAGTACTGCTGGGTACCTAGAAACCACAGACATCCTGAGGTACCACTACACATAAACCCAAGAACGTAATGGCAACTTATCATCTGAAAAAGTGGAAAAAGTCTGGGAAAAAAAAAACTTGTCTAAAAGAGCAGAAAACTGCATAATCCCTTGACTTTTAGAGGTGAAAAATAGACATGGACAGCATCTATTGACTTTTCAACATGCTGATACTCTAAGCCCTCTTATGTCTTTATGATATAAAAAGGACTAAGTTTTTATTGAAAATGTAGCCATCCCCCTGCCCCAAGAACTTCCCATACTGCACACACTTTTTCTTTTCCTAGACAGAATTAATTATTCACCTGAGCTTTCTGCTATGTCTTGGACTCTCACTGGGCACAACTCGCTGACTCCAGACTCTGTGATGTAGATCAACTTTAAACTGAGACTCTGTTTGCTATTTTACTGGTTCCACCCCTGGGCCCATCTATGGAGTCAATAGAGTTTGTTGTCCTACATCTGGAATAGTCAAGCTCTCTTTTGTGATCAGTTTGTTTTGAGCTTTGGGATAGTTTGGCCCCATGTGAAATCTGTGTAATTCACTAGATAGTGGTATACCTATGTATCCATACAAGTAATCTAGTATATCTGCTGTTATATGGTTTATAAGTGGCTTCACAAATGGTAAGCTTAAAGTAACCTATAATGTTGTATACCTACTTGGTTGTTGCTGTATTATTGATCTCTGCTATTATTGACTGCTGGCATAATATTGAGTGATACTACAGTACCAATTGCTGATAATATTTTTAATAGCCTATATACATGAATATGTATATATATATATAAGGAAAAAAAATCTTTCATTAATTCCTAGCTCATATATTTTATAATGTCATAACCAGCCTGAGAAAACATTAACAGCAATTTTATTATTGATGGATAATTCTTCATGCTCATTTCACAAGCCTGATGCTGTAGTGGGCTTTTTCTGTAGTCATGGCTATGTCATAACTAAGAACTGCTGGCATGTAGGCAGCAAAATCTCAGCATGGATCTATAGTAGGATGTATTGTACTAGCTGCAACATGGTGCATCCTGTGTGCAAGAGAGACAATCCATAGAGCTTTTAAAATTATACATCTAGCATGCAAGAATAGATGAGTACTGACCTTGTACAATCCAGGAACTAGTGTGTGGCTCGGGGAGTAAGCAAAGATACAGCAGCACAGACCCATCAGTGGACGTCTATTTTTAGTCCATTGCACTACACTCAGAGTATCAACAGGGGCAAAAAATTTGCCTTATATGTAGAACTACAGTTTAGTATATGTAACTACACATCTTTATGGAAAAATATATTTGCAGAGAATAATTCACATTAGAAGCATATGAATTTTCAGTCTTTGTTCACTGCACCATCTCACTTCATAACCTCATCCCTTATTATCAGACAAACATATGTGCCTACTACTAGGGAACCATTTCACAGAAAAGATGAAAATGGTGCATTTTGAAAATTCTTTACTTCCTCAGAAAAAACTCTGCAAAGACAAACTTCAGCCAATGAGTTTTCTTCACGTAAGACCTGTTGTTACTCTCGTCCTTTCCCCCTCTCAATTTTTAATGCTCAAGTTACTATATATGGCAGATATCAGCACAAGCCAATTTGTAAGGTTTATTTTTTAAACATGACTTCTTTTTCTGAATTCATGCTTCAGAAAAAACTAATGTTTCAGAATTATTATTTGTTTGGAACAACAACCATTCAATGCTATGCCCTCCTTGAGTGAGGATCTTTCCAATTATAAGAAACATTTCTTAAGTCTGCCCTATGAAAGATCCAGATTTAAGGCAATTTAGCAAAAGGACCAAAGTTACAAGACCTAATTTATTAAACAGAAAATCCCAACAATTCCAGGAACAAGATTAGAAGAAAAAAGCCAAATTAAACAAACAAACAAACAAACAGAACCCCAAAGTAAACCAAAAAAGCCTATCCTCATAACCCTCTTCCCCCACTTACACCTGCAACTTCTATCAAAAGCAAGGAAAAATAATAAAAAATCTAACGATTTTTAAACTACTTCCATATTCTTATTTAATCATTTTATTGCCAAGTCAGTTGAAAAACAGTATTGACAGCAAGAGAAACTCCAAAGAACAACCCATTACGGAAAGATCACATAAATGAAGCATTTTCTGTTTCAAAAAGATATAGTGCCCTGAAAGATATTGAGATGCTCCATATGGAGTTAATTTTTTTTTTTTTTAATTTTAGTTGATAGTAGTCCAATAATAAAATTACCTAAGTAATATAAAAAACTTGGTTAATAACACCTTTAAAACTTCTATCTTTCTCTTTGTTGTGGTTGTGCTTAACTTCCTAATGTTAAGTAAGATGGTTTTGGCCTTTATCAAGCACAGAAAGGGTTACACTGAGCATTGAGTGTCTGGTGAGTTGTGCTGGGACCAGTGGTGTGCCCACGGCAAGGCGATCTCCCCCATGACACAAGGGAAGGTGTTTCACTGCAGAGTACTTCTGTTTGGCTTTAGGAGGACCTAAAGCTACTGCTCTAGCATAGCACACACTTCTCCACTTCTTCCCACCAAAACTGTGCAGAGGTATAGCCTCTTCAGATCTTCAGACCAGATATGTGCTCAGCAAAATGACTAACTAAAGCAGAGAAATGTGAGTATAAAGAGGAATCTATGAAAAAGGACTCTGATAGGTAAGGACTTGAAATAATGTGATAAACTTCTTTTCAATAGTGTCTAAAAAGCATCTCAATGACCCTGGACCAATTTTTTGTTTGCATTCTGAGAACATTTGTACAATGGTAGCTGGAAATATTCTTTATTCTCACTATAAAAACATACTCTTGTTCAAACACTGTGGCTGTATGAATTGTAAATATGTAATGAAGTTATGTTATTTCTGTTGTCATGACAACCTATTCTTGCACAGACTAGACTGATTTTACTTTTATATGTTTTCAATGTGATTTTTTTGAAATATATAGTTATAAAATAGTCATTAGGATTTCCAAGTACAGTAATGGTTAATTTTTTTCCTGAGTACATTTTAAATATTTTTGATGTCTTGATACTATGCAGGAAAACAAGCAAACAGATTTTTTATTTTCTTTTTTGCACATATAACACATTTCATTGAAGTGAAAGGAAGAAGAGCATAATGCTGGTAGGCAAGACCAGTACCTGGCAAATATTTAGTTTCCAAAATGACAAGGGTCACTGAATTATTAAACCACTTTTTCCCACTTTAAGAAACAACAACAACAAAACCTGAATAAGCAAAGCTGTCAGATTGCTTACATTGCACCTTGAATTGCAAAAAAAAATAAAAATAAAAAAAAAACAAAAAAAACTATACATAAAATTCTGAGAAACAAAGCCCAAGACTTGGACTCTGGCACCCAAAAATTCTCGAACCTAAAATTTTATTAGGTCTGCATTAAATAGTGTTGAATTATAAAACAGTCAGATTCAGTTCCTCAGTTGGACAAGTCTGATTTATTTGTATTTGGTTAAACAATAACTCCTGAAGCAGAGGAATATATGCTCATTTTGAGAAGGCTATGAGTAAGAATGCATTTAAAACCTACAGAAAAGGGAAAGGAAATTAATTTCCCCTTAACTAAGCTTTAATGTAGAGAAATAATATAACATAGAGACAACCTTTTATATTATTAGAATATTGTCACTTAAATAGCAATATAGGGCTATAAGAGATGTACAAAAGTAGTCAAACTAATTATAGTTATAATGTGGCACCTCATTTTATAGGTATTTAATAAAACCATCAGAATCAAAATAATATCTAAATGTAGAAAATTCCGATTAGAAAGAAAATCACTGGTGATAACAAAAAATGCCAGAAAAAACATATCATTGCCTTACCTGTCTATTTCTCTTTTTCTTTTCTTTTTCCTCAAAGTCTAACCCAATGTTTAACACACATCAAAGACAAAGGAATCTAATATTGCCATGAGATATTTTCATCAAATTGTTTATATACTCTCTTCTGGAACTGTCAAGTGTCTTTCACAGGTAAGTTTCTTGTAGGACACTGTTCACATCTCATTTATGTATTTCTAGCACACTGTGACTGCTTTTGTTTCAGCCTTGCTCACCCCTTCTGTATATGTCAGCTATAATAACCAAAGTAGTGATAATTATGATGGAGAGAATATGTTACCCTACAATGTATCTGACATTAAAAACATTTTACTTGCACTTTGCCTTTGTCCTTTTACTTGTTTTTGTATTTTAAGCAGTTTTTTTTCAATACTGCTTGTAAGAAAAACACGAGAGAAGGGAAAGGGAAAAACTGAAAAATGGGAACAAAGAAAAAATAAAATTAAGAATAAGAACAAAACAAAAAATGTAAAGGAAAAGAAATCTTGCTGATGAGTTATATTAATTGCAACAAAACTAGAATTTAGTTTTAATGTCCTGAAGCTTCCTGCCTCTATGAACAATACTTGAGAGAGAGCAGAAGGTAGAGGGAAGAAAGCATTAGAAGAAGTAACTATTCATTTCATTCTAGGACTTGTTATATGTCATCATGTGGAAAATCTAATCTGAGAAGAGACATTAACCTCTTCCTACTAGAACTTCTAGAAATACATACCATAAATCAACAACAAGATGATTAATTCCTGTAGTCTTGACACTTCAAGAGCATGAAAGGAAATCTCAGGCTTGAAAACCCAAAAGGATAGATGGAATGCAACATACCAGAGTTGAAATGGCTGGGGCTGATCATCCTAATTAAAAAACTGAGTTAAAAAAGAAGTCTGTGTTTGTAAAAGTAAATGCCATACAAGAGAAAATCTTGTATGAAATAATACATTTTAACTCACTTGAATTCACTTACTTTTTAAAAAGTTTTAACACTAATAACTTTCCTTTGAAGTGGTGTTATTTTCCATCAGCACTTTATGGTTTATGAGCCAGGTGTTAATAATTAGTCACTCATCAAAACTGTCATAGAAAAAATAAAAGAACATTAATGCTAGTGATTGAAAAAAAGGCAAATCATTATATTAACAGTAATCAGACAACATATTTCCACAGTTTGCATAATCAAAAACAGATGTATAATTCACTTGGGCCATTAAAAACACATTTTAAATGTTTTAAAAGCTTCCAGTTGTGTCAGAGGTACAGACAATATTTATAATACATGAAAAAGCAGAGAAAGAGTTATAGATTGCTTGTCATTAAAAGAATGGTAGCAGATGAAAGACAAACAGATTTTCACTAATAAACATAAAATCATAGAATCATGGACAAAAACTTTTTAGATCATCAAGAACAACTCTTAACATAACACTGCCAAGTCCACCGCTAAACCATGTTCCTAATCACCACATCTACACACTTCTTAAATATCTCCAGGGATGGAGTCCAATTAGTGAAAGATGCCTCTGTCTGATTTAAGGTGCAAATGAGATGATATGCACTGAAATAAATAATATAGATTTTATTGAACAATGGATGTGATGCAGAGAGATAGAAAAAATAAAAAAAGAGGAGAAGATGAGAGAGAGACAAAGATAGTCACCACCAGTGGTCTCTATAGATCCAGTGCATCCTATTGGTCCTTCTTCCCCGTGGGCTTCTCAGTGATGTGGGTCCCAAGCTCATTCTAAACTTATTTATTATTTATACATTTTAGCAAATGAATTAATGCTCATTGGCTACACAGTTCTCTTATTTTATTGGTTAAATGATTCCCTTGTGTCTAATGCTAATTAGTTCACATCTCTGTCTTCCTCTTCTTTTGAGTCGGTGGGTTTCTTGGGTTAGTGGGCTGTGAGACAGTGGACACAGTCTCCCCCTGACAGAATTAACTTTTTACTCATTTGAAGCTGATTTCAGCATAATTGCTGAGCTGGCTTTCCTTGTGGCTCATGAATTCTGCATTCTTTGTATGATGAATTCTTCTTTCCCAGCTTTGTCAAACTCCCCCTAGGTTGGAGATAAAATCTGGACAATAGTGCCATCTTTATCTTATCTCAAATTTCTTCTATGGTGGCTTATCTTATAGTCCAAGTTCCAGATATTCACAGAGGCATATTCAGGGGGGCTTTGGTGGTCACAGATGCCACTGGTCCCATAACTTGGTGTGACCTTTGCTTGATCGGTGATATGCGTACGAGTAGTTGCTTCTTTACAGTTTGCCACAGTGAAATTTTTGTCTGGATGCATAACCCAGGATGTGCTAACCAGATCTCACCTCTACCATGCCAGGATTTATCACCATCCTGTCTCTCCATTCTGTGTTTATCTCATGGCAAAGTCCTTCTGTGACTTAAAAAATGTTTGAGACAAACAACTGTCCTCTTTAAGTCCTTACAGATGGTAACTCCATCACTGCCCTGAGCCCCTTGTTTAATGCTTTACAGCCCTTTCTGCAAAGATATTTTTCATAGTATCCAGTCTAAATCTACCCTGGTGCAACCTGAGGACATTTTCTCTTATTCTGTCAGCTGTTATCTATGATTGTCCAAGCTAAACACTCCCAGCATCCTCAACCACTCTTAGTAAAATGTGCTCCAGACCCTTCACTAACATAGTTGTTCTTATCTGGACATGCTCCAGCACCTCAATGTCTTTCTTGGAGTGAGAGGCCCAAAACTGAACTTTCTACTTCTTGCTCATAAAATAATTTCTTGTTGCTTCATTGCAATCTTAATCAGTTCTCTTGCTATGAAAACACTATGAATAGGGTGAATCAGTTCTTTTGACGTGTACTTAATGCTTTTAGCCCTTTTGCAAGCAAATAATACATTTTCTTAGTCAGGCAATGTGTCACTCAATAAAAGAATAGGTAGCTGATTTTACCTGAGAGAAGTGGTTGGCTTAAAATGTAAAATGCTTGTAAACTGGAAGAAGGCAGAATTAAGGCAAGGCATACAGTTTCAAATTCTATTAGAGTAGTTCACTGAATTATTTTACTTCATTCTGCTCAAATACTTCTCTGGAAACATCACTTAAATATTTTGGGAATCTGAGATCTTCCAGGCCATGCCACTATAATGCAGAGTGACTTCAGGAAAGTTATATTTCTGTTTCTTTATTTTTTAGGAGGGGAAGTTCTAGGTCAAACTCCATTGTAAACTGTTACACTGCCTGCTGCTGAAAGCATTATTACTGAAGCCATGCAGCTATTGAATAGTGATTCCTGAGTAAATAGCTACAGAATTTTTGAAATATAATTAGCACAAAAAAAAGAGAAAAACATAAATCACTGTCCAAAATGAAAAAGAAAAATTGCTAACTTATATATTTTAAATTTGATTGTGGTGTCTTCTGTTTTCTTATGCTTAGAAGAAATAGATGTCTGCATTTTATACCAGTATTCTAGAAAATTTTGCTGAAAGACTGTTTTTTTTTTTTTTCTAATAAGCTCTTCATTCAACTTTCATTTTAAAGTACACTTGAAACATGAATACCAGTACAGATTAACAACATTTCTGGATTTGTAACCTTGAGACAGAAACTTTATTATTCAGACCAATAATTTCCTTTTTTTTCCTATGGAAGGTGGCGCAACCATGTAGATGAAGCGGACCATATATGTCAAACTTCTAACATTTGTAATTGGTCTTTGTACGTTTGAGTTGGTTTCTGTAGTTGTCAGTTTATAAAGGAAATTGTTTTACTAAACTGACTTGGCATGGTTGCTTGGATTTCAAGTTGGTGACAGTATTCTGAGATTTAGCAGAGAACTTTGTTTCCAATAAATGTCATAACCATTATAGTTGCTTTTCATAGCTTTGATTGGAAATGCAATTAACTTTATTTCCCAAAACGCATTGTCCTCTTAATTATATTCTTTTGTCCTCAATATTTACTTTCATTACTGAGTGTATGCTCATTTAAAACAGACATGTGTCATAACAGAATAATATATTAAAACTTCATAGTCACTTTGTTGCTTATTTCCACATTGTAATTGTAAATACTGAGATACTGAGTTGCTCATTTGCATAGTACTATACCAGTGAGAACACTAAGATTTTTAATGACATGTGGAACATTTATTGAGCAAATACAATCTAAGCCTCTATTAAAATGGGACGACAGTTTTACAAGAACAGAAAAACACTACAAAATCATGTCATTAAAATAATAATTTTAAATAGGGATTCAAGTTAACTGAACACAACCTAAACCATCCAGTTCTGTAGTTGTTTGTGTCTAAAAAAAATACATCACTATATTATGTTTAAACAAACATCTCAGTAAATAATGTGCGGCAGAATTTAAAGAACACTGTTCCAGAAAATCTGTCTGCATATATACATATGCACAACCAATTTTAAAATATATCATTTACTCGGTCTACTTTATATATGTATATGTATATATGTATATGTATGTATATGTTTTTTCCCAGTAAATAGTTCACAAATTTCAACATGTTGACTTCAAAACTCTGTTATTGAGACCATCAGTGAAGCAGATTCTATGGGTGAAAAAATGTATTAAAGTCTCTAATTTCTGACGAAAGGTAGAAAATAAATATGACAAAAAAACCCACATAGAATTCCAAAATGTTTGGTTGCAAAACTGAAAAAAACAGAAATAGTGTGCACAAAGATATTTAAAAATCACCACTCAGCTGTCACTTTAATAGACAGATATTACAGTATTCAAAAGGAAACTAACAGAACCAGAAATCAAAATAAGATGACTTTTAGCAAGATAATTTTTTTGTGCAACTAGAAAAATGGAACTGTATATTTAAGAGCAATAGTGAGAAGTATACTTGTTGCCTCTCTGAAATTTTATTATGTACACAAAACATCCTCATTAGCTCAAAACTGCATTTTCCTAGAGAATGAAACTGTTATGGTCTTCTATACCCTATGATAAATTGACTTTGCATATTCAAAACACTACAGTCAATCTGAATAAAACCTTGAATATAAATTTTTATTTAATTTAGAGATCATTTGATTTAACAGTATATCCTTTTTGTTGATTTTGTATCCTCATCTTATTCTCCCTTCAGTAGTTAGGGAGAGTCTTCTGTTTTAAGACTTCTCTCAGAATGTCTCAATTTTTTTACAAATTATTTTCTACAGACATGCCGTGCTAGCCCATAATTTATTTAAATGGTGAATTACATTTCATTGTTATATTATAAAAGAGTAGATTGCTGTTTATTTTTATTCCTTGTAATTTTCAGTGTATTTTCTGGTTGTCATTGTGAACCTTTCCTATTTTACCCATTTTGAATCTTGTGTCTTGGAAATGTATCTGTATTTTCTCATGAACTTGCATACATTTTAAATGCTTAAGCATCCTATTTCCTCATATTTTTTTTCAGTGTTATTGACATAATATTTCTCCATCCAATTAGAAAGAAAAACATGTTTATGTTTTTAGAACTCATGCAGTTTTTTTACACATACAGCAGAAAAAGTAACCAGCTCTCAATGGAATCATATTTTCAAAATAATTGTCTTGCTATGATGATAAAACATGATAAGACTTTTCGGTGTTTTTTTTTTTTTTTCCATTTTTAAGCAAATCATATGAAATGGGAAAACACAGTGTTAATAAGACTTCCAAACATATAGTTCTTCATAAGTAGTATATATGTTTTGGGGGTTTTTTTATGTATGAAGAAATAGTTTTTTTCCATTAAACTATGCTGGAAAACAAGTTTTCCTCTTGAAATACTGACTTTTAATCAAAATACTACAAGATTTAATTGACCTGTAATAATGGCTCCGATGCCTAAAGGTGGGGTATGTATTTTGCAGATTTTTAGAGTTTTAGAGTTATAGGTTTTCTTGCTCACATAGTAAGTGGTGTTAGAAGTTACTAAAGTGGTCTTCCCACACATTCTCAGGCTTTCTGAAGGTCATGAGACACCTGCAAGATAATTTGAAGTCAAAACAATAGAAGAGCCCAGAAACCCTTGGAGGTGGTCCAGGGGGCATAACCTAGGACCCTGATGGGTGGACCACTGAGAGAATTAGAAATGATGATTGGTTATAGATATCTAATATGTTAATTGTTAGGAAGAGTATAAAAACTGTAACCTTTCTGAGGGCGGGGTTCTTCGGGGATTTTCAGATGCAGAGACCCTTGTTGAAATAAAGCGTGTTTGTAGGCCCAGTGGAGACCCAAAGCCTCCAAACTCCCAATAAATGTATTGTCTATCTTTCTCCAGTAATGTTTTCTCTGAGTGCCTATTTTCCAGAAATTTAAGCATCAGTTCCAACAGATAAAACTTAAGGTAAGGTTTGATTTTTATTCACTTGGAACTAATAGTACTATATTCATTTAACTGTAGTCACCAAATGTGAAATGAACATAAGCAGAAAAAGTTTAATGCTTATGAAATTTTACCTAATTGTCCCAAAACAATAGATGCAAGGATAGACAAATAAGTATGAACGTTTTAAAAATGTGGTAAGTCTGAAATTTTTAGCCAGAATTTCTAATTATCTCTAAGTAGTACCTTTGTCGTTCTCTTCTTTAGTTGTTTTTGGTTTTGTCTTTACTTGCATCTACTCTGCTCCCAACTTGTCTATATAGCACAAATAGCACTCAACACAGTTTAATGTTTGTAATGAAGCTTTTCCCAGATAAAGGCAGAGTTTGTGTGATATATTTAGGGGTAATACAAGCAAGATCTCCAGGTTCTCTTTAAGGTCCTAGGCACTTCTAGAACACAATTCACATTGCTTTAGGAGAAATGTTTAAGAGAGGCAGTTTGAATCTCCGTCTGGTGAGGTCTATCTCTCTGCATTAATTATGACACTGATTAGATATCGAACTAGTACGTGCCAAAATTAGACAGAATTAATTACATGCTGTTCACAGCCTGTTTGTATATACTGATCAATGAGAAAACTAATTAAAAAAAATTAGAAAGTGTGGAGAGAAGTACTGATGATGCAGAAGAAGCGTGAAAGGGTAATCCAAATTTGGAAGCTTGGGGAGTAAAACGAATAAGGGGAACCAGAAATGCTGCATATAACTAAGTAGCTTGAAAAACTTTCACGCTAAGACTCAAGGTTAATGAAAAAAAATTGATCCTAATATCTCATATTTTTTTTTATTTTTTAAAATGAGGGTAATGACATTTCTCTATTCACAAAGCAGCTTTGAAAATAAATTGTGAAGCATATGCATACTGTCACAGTAACACTACACGTGCAAGCAGAAGAAATTTCCATTTCTGGAGCAGGATGTGAATAACATGCAGTGTAAAGCATGGAGTCATGGATGCAACACTGACTGAAAACTTTAACAAGAGATTATTTCATTAAGAAACAAATTCAACATCATATTATTTGTGTCAAGAGCATAGACATGAAATTTGCATAGAGCTTCTGATTTCTGTCGTCTCATATACTTGTCCTTGCAACCTGTATGAATTTTTAACAAATACATCCTGTGTGAACACTAGTTCACCTGTGGTTTTCTATGTCCTTTTTAATTTCTATTTCATGACACAATTTTGAATTAAATCCATTTATTTTTTTGAGTACCTTTTTTTTTTTTTTTTTTTTAGAACTTCTGGAATTCTCTGAAAATGTCATGAAACATTGTCAGTATAAATTGCAATGGTTTCACACCCAATAATATATGGTGTAGCTGAGCTTTAAAAACCAGAATCATCTGTACATCACTTATCCACAAGAAGAAAGACATTTAATTTCTGGTGCTCTATAGTACTCTGATAAATAATAAAATGGGAAAAAAAATCAATAAAGACACAAATTAGTGGCATAAATAAGAATATCTATAATATAAAGTGGATTTGGAAAATATCATCAAGATGAAGACAGCTTTATTACAAATGTCCTCTATATACTGCACAAATCCATACATACTTCTTCAATATCATCCAATCAATAGCAACAAAGAAATTTAGAATGTTCTGAGAGACACAGGGCAATGTCTTTACTCATTCTACATATACTATATCAAATTTTCAAGAATCTGTTGTGTAAAAAGTACTAAACAGTGGGCTACAAAGTAGATTGATTTTTTGTTGTTGTTGTGATAAGTGAGATTTAGAATAGTAGCATTTGGCTGAGAACTTTGTCAACCGATGAACCTTATGAAGAGAGAGTGATAATGACATGCAGTATGGACTCTGATGAGTGACTTAAACTAAAGTTTCAAGAATGAGTACTACTTTTGACTGCATGAAAAAATTACAGTGACCTTACACTGATAAAGCAGCTCTACAGCAGTCTGGTGTTTTGTGGTTTTAGTGTTGGGACTGTTCTTTTGATTGTCTAAATGGCCTGTGAACCATGTGGGACACTTTAAGATTGAAGCTTTTGGATATATGAATACTAAATAGTAACCTCCCTAGACTGTATTCCTCAATCCTTTGGGGGTTAGAACTGCAAATTCAAATTATCTTATTTGTCTCACAGTTTGTGGTACAACATTTCCCTTTTACTGTAAGTTGAAATAGGTCCACTCCGTAATTTTAGGCTCATAGTGGAAAAACACATACAAAACCTACCAAGAATTACAAACCAGCATTCTTTGGGCCATGCACAATAAACTTTTGGCTAACTTTTGTGCATACATCCATTTGTGTATACAGAAAAGAATCATAGAATATCTCAAGTTGGAAAGGACCCATAGGGATAATTGAGTCCCACTCTGTGCTCCTCACAGGACTACTTAAACCTAAACTATATGATACAGAGGGTCATTCAGATGTTTCTTGAACTCTGACAAAATTGGTGCTGTGGCCAGTTCGCTGAGAAGCCTGTTTCAGTGACTCACTCTGTCCAGTAAAGAACCTTTTCCTATACAAACTTTCCCTGACACAATTTCATTACATTTCCTTATGTCTTGTCTCCAGAGAGAGGAGATCAGGACCTCTCTCTCCACTGCCTCCCTTGAGAAAGTTGTAGGCTGTGGTGGGGTCAGCTCTTAGCCTTCTCTTCTTGAAGCTGAACAAAGTAAGTCACCTCAGCCACTCTATTTCTTGTCCTTAAGGCCTTTCAACATCTTGGTCACCTTCTTCTGGACGCACTCTAGTAGTTTGACATCCTACTTATACTGAGGCACCTAAAGTCCTTGAGGTGGGGCTGTACAAGTGCAACGTAGAGCAGGACAATTATCTCCTTTGTCCTAACTACACTGTGCTTGATGCACCCCAGGTTTTGATTGGTCCTTTTGGCTGCTGTGGCGCACTGTTGACTCATATTCATCTTGCCATCAAGCCAGTTGCCCAGAACTCTTTCTTCAGGGCTCTTCTCCAGCCTCTTATCCCCCAATTTGCATGTACAATCAGGATTATTCCATCCCAGGAGAATTCGGCACTTGTTTTTGTTAAATTTCATATGGTTGGTGGTTGTCCAGCTCTCTAGCCTGTCTACATCTCTTTGTAAGACCTCCCTACCTTTGAGAGAGTCCTCCTGCTAGTTTAGTATCATTGACAACTTATGTAACATGCATTCAATTTCTTCATCAAGAGCATTTGTAAAAGTATTGAAGAACACATATATGTATATCTTTTTATATACTTACATACACTTTTGTGTGTGCGTGTGTGTAGACATGCATAGCAAACAAATATCTTGTGGGCAAAAAATGCAGGAAAGAATAAAGCATTTAAGATACCATTTTCCCTTGAAAAGGAGTGTTGAATATCATATTGATTAACTGAGCTCCAAAGGGAGTGCCGTTTATGTTAATAGGGCTGAACCACTAAAGAATATAACTGATTCTGAGAGTAAAAGAAACTGTGGACATTAGTCTCACTCAACTGTAAGCATCTCTGCTAGATGGTCCAGTTTACCTTTTCAGAAAACTCTAAACTGACAAAATTTGGCCTGACTCGCAAGTCCTATTTTAAAAGCATACATCAGAATGAGATGATTGACATGTACATCTCTTTACTGGTTGCCAACAGTGTCTAGTCTGACAGTTCCTGTATAAAGGCCTAGATGATAAGTGTCTGAAGTTAAGTGGTTTTGTGTTATGTAATGATAAAAGTGGAGCACTGTGGACTCAATTTTGGATGCTATTTTAGTGCACTAGAGAAATGAACAGACAAGAACCTCATAAAGTTCAACAAACTGAAATGCAGAATCCTTAACACAGGAAATCTGTGTGCCAACACTGAAAATTGCTTTTTCAATTACTTAGAAAGCAACTCTTCCCGGATGTGGAAGTCCAAGTGAACCAAAGTTGGCAGCAATGTACCCTAGTGGCAAAGAAGGTCAAGAGCCTCTGGATTTCAACACTCAGGAAGAGCATCATCACCAGGTTGAGAGAGGTGAATTTTATCCTCTACTCAGCAATGATGAGGCTACACCTGAACAACTGTGGTGCTGGTATAATGAAGTCCTGTGATGGGCCAAAACCATAACTTTGGGACCAGAGTATAGCTGGATAACTATTTGAACTGCAAATTGGTGTTTTAGCTATTGGTGTTTTAGGTTTTCCCAAGGACGCTGAAACTACGAGCAAAAGCAGAGCAGTTCATATTCTGACTCTGTATTATAGTTTATTCACATCTTTGAATCATATTTCTTGTATCTAAATAGCACAGTAATAGAGTTGCTCATTGATGCAATATGTAAGTGAAATTAATAAAAGATTAACTGAGGTTTGTCTTTCTTTGAAATACATTTTAAAGGCAATTATTGCAAAAGATTTTCTATTAATTTACAAAGCTGATTTTCTGAAAACACAAATTGCATTTAAGATTTTGAAAAAAAACCCACACAAATTTATGTGACTTAAAAAGGAAACAAATTTATTTAAGTTCTAAGACAAGTGGAGTTAGCAAGGTTTTAGTTTTCTGAGATGTCAGAATCTTTGTCAATTAGCAGAACTCCTTAGATTTTCCTTTCTTTTTTTTGTCCTGCCCATGTGATTCTTCATTAATGTATATGTAGTTGCTGAACTACTTGAGGCCCAAAGCCAAACAAACAGAATACGGAAAGAAACCCTCAGACAGTTTCTTAACCTTCCCTTCAGACAGCTTCTTAACCTTCTACACACATTAATTTAAAAGCCAGTGAGTTACTCTAAGGTATAACCATAAGTCAACCTGAAGGAAATCTTCTACCTGTGCAGATAATAGAACAAAACTGTAATGCACAGATGATTTCACTGTTACAAAAGTAATCGGCCCCTCAAGTCAGCTATGGAAAAACTGCACATTTTCTGGACATATATTAATATGCTCAAGTTTTTCTATGTGCATTAAAAAGTGTGCAGTGAATTAAAATGAGCCCAGTAAAATACGTGTCACAATCATTAATACTACACTTTTAGAATCTAAAAAGCCAAGTTTTCTTGAAAAGAACAGATTAAAGCCCAAATGTGACATAACATATTTCTTGCCCAAACAAATATAGTTAAGATAGAATACTTGAAAAATGAACCTGCATAGTGATATTTCATAACATATAAAAACTGGAAAGAAAGAATAATAGATATTATCCTGTATGTTATTAAGGCAGTAATCATTTTGCATCTTGTTGAACATTTCTGTCTTTCTAAAAGAAGGTCTCAATAATCACAAGTCTTTTACTGTTGGTAACTTGGAATGAAGAATAAACATCAGTGAAATGCAGTTACAACATTTAAAATAGCTTTGAATATATAGATTAATTATAAGCATTAACTTTCTTACTGGTACAGACATGAAATATTAGAAAAAAAAACATTCACTCAGATTTCATGACTTAAGACATTTCTTTTCAAATACAAAAGGTTCCTAGGCCTGAACCTTGGTTGCCTTAAAAGTTACTGAAGCTATATTACATTATGCAACTGCAGAAATATATGGATTGAATATATGGATTGAATGTGTATATTAATGTCAGGTATGTTGGTTCTCCATAAGCATAGAATCACAGAAATATTTGGGCTTGAATAAGCCCTTAAATATCCTCTATTCCAACCCCACTTCCATGGGAAGCCACCTGCTAGAACAGGTTGTTCAAAGTCACAGGTAGCCTTGAAGACTTCCAGGGATGAAGCATCGACAAATCTCCCGACTACATGTTCCATGTCTCACCACTCTCACAGTTAAGAATCTCTTTCTTATGCCCAATCTAAACCTACTCTTTTCTTTTGCCCCTTGCCCTGTTACCATAGGCCCTGTTAAAAAGTCTCTCTCTGCCTTTCTTATAAGTCTTCCTTAAAGACTACAATAAGGTCTCAAATAAGCCTTCATTTCTGCAAGTTGAACAGTCCCAACTCCCTCAGCATTTCTTCACTGGAGAGGTGTTCTAGCCTTCTGATACCTTTTGTGGACATCCTCTGGATCCACTGTAACAGGTTCATGTCTTTCTTATACAGGGAACCCCAGAGCTGGATGTAGAGGAAGTCAATTCTTGCCCTCTACCTGATAGCCTCACTTCTTGTTGCACATCCCAGGTTGTCTCCCCATGCTGCAAGCGCACACTGATGGCCCATATCCAATTTTTCATCCACCAGAATCCCCAAGCCTTCTCTTCAGGACTGTTCTGAATCCCTTCATGCCACAGCCTGTACCAGGGATTTCTGTGATTCAGGTGCATGACATCTTACTTGATCTCGTTGAACGTCTTGAGGTTTTCATGGGCTCATTTCTCAAGACTGTTAAACTCCCTTGGGATGTCAACCCTTCCTTCATGCCAATTAACTTATCACTCAGCTTGGTGTAACCCTCAGATTTGCTGTCAACCCCACTCTTTACATCAATGATGAAGATATTGAACAATACCTGTATCAGTGCAGACACCACTCATTACTGGTTTCTACTTGGACATGGAGTGATTGATTGTAACTTTTTGGAAATGGCCATTCAGGTAACTCTTTATGGATTTAATAGTCCGTCCACCAAACACGTCTCTCCAATTTAGAGAGAAGAACATTGGTGATACTGGTAACCAGGAAAAACATTCTAGACCTCAGAAACCCCATGATGAGCCAAAGTTCTTATTATGGATTAACTTGCTTGGAGAGAATTGAGCAGAATTCCAAGTTTTATACTCATTATGCTTTATTACCCTATCAGGTTTATTTGGGTCATGCCTTAAAGCAAACAAAAATGTACTTTTCAAACAAAAATTAACTGAAAACCTTTTTCCCCCAGTGCAGCATAAGCAGTTAATTAGTTAGGACAAAGGCAGACAAGTGAACAATGTAATTAGGTGCAATAGATGTTAAGAGAAAACATTGTGACAGAAGAAAATGAAGTTTGTAGAATGTGAGAGGGATTCCATTCACAAAATCTGAGTAGAAAGTTATTGCGTTTTTTCCTATTGGCATATCATGAAAGAATCAGTAAGCAAACTAACGCTTAGCAATAGGGTATATATGCAAAGCTATTTTGAAGTTTGTAAATAATTGTCACTCGTGAAAATATTTGAAATTCATGAGTTTGTATGTGTTCTGCTACGTTTCTTTTTTAAAAAACAGGTTAAAAATCATGGTAGATAATAGAGCTTTTGCTCTTTCTCATTTTTTAATATTCTTAGCTAAAGCTTATTAGAATATCTGAATATACCCAAATATTTGTGTTTCAATCAAGTGCAAGTAATATATAAAAGGTTAGCCACACTTGTACCTGTTAAAACCTAGACCTAAGATATTTATGGCTATGACTAATTTAACTTAAAAAGGTTCACTAACAAAAATATCATTTAGAACTCAAAGTTCTGGCAGTTTTAGAGACTTAAAATGTAAGAGTATGTAACAGAAATCTCAGGCAAGATTCTTCAATAGAGAATTACATTATCCATTTTCTCAAACCAGTGCTTCTGCCCAGTGGCACACAGGTATGCATTCTATCTGCTAATTAAGCCTTTATTTAACACTGGTAATACTAATTTTAAGTAAATAGATATGGTATCATCTTGTAAATACTAGTTTTTACTAACTTTGTTAATATCTAATTTACTTTCTCTAATTATCTTGCTAAACACTAATAAAATGTTTTATTACACTTTACACTGCAGTCTATTAATAGCAGTTCAATTACTTTTGTATTGCCTGTGTAATTTAGAAGAACTAAATAGCAGCAACATTTCCATCTAATCTTTTTTACAGCCTGTTAATATTCTTAAAATATTTAAATGCAAAAAATCCAATGAATTTTCCTATTTGTGGTGTAATCTGTTTATGAAATACTCATTAATATGAGCTAAATATAAAAAGAAAAAACTTTTTCTAAAAAAAAAGCAACAAAATATAACTCCACTCCAAAAAAAAAAAAGGATGTCTCTGTGTTCAATTATATTCTACAAGTTATTTGAAAATATTTTTCGTCTCTATCAAAACATTTTAATAAGAAAAACAAATAATAAATTACATAATATATATTCAAATAAAATAATGGCTTGCATCAGAAGTTTTATGCATACATTTTTCTCTCATCTTAGATTAAATCTCAAGGCCAGAAATTTTACAGTGAAAAGTATTTTTTACTTCCTCTGTTCACAAAGATGGGAAAGAACTGAAACAGAAATCCCTTTTGGTACAAGTCTTTATAAATACAGCTTCTGTACTGACTCAGAGTTGAATGAGGTCCACCATAATCTGAGACCAATTACAGTCCAGCCACTAAAACACTGTAAGCAATTCATTTTGGGACAAAAATCACCTTTTGTGGCATACAGCACAAAATATCAAAGTGTGGGTGTTTGTTGCAAAGCCATTCACACACCTGAGCTTTTTCAATGTATTCTCTCTGCACGTGCTTTTAGTAAAAGGCAAAGCATGCTTTCATTTTCTGGATATCAGTCAGCAGCCTCAAGCAGATTTAGACAGACAGATAAAACAACTTGGCCAGCTTTTCTTTCCTTACCATGAACCATTTCTCAGCCAACTTGTAAGTGGAAATTCCATTATAGTCCAAGCAAGTGTGCCTTAGGAAAAAAAAAATCTATTCTTTTTTCTATTACAGCATGTTACAGCACTTTAAGTGTCAATCATAACAGACATTACAGCTTGTAATAGTAAGGTATCTATAGCTACAAGGACTACTCAAACTGAAGTCACACTCAGAAAAGAACATTATACTCACCTCTAATCCCATGACAGCACAGTATTCAAAACTTTCCTTCATTCGCCCCCCCCTTCACACAACTTCTGTTTATGTGATAGAACATAGGTGTGTTTCTAGCACTGATGTGCAGATCTGATTATTTTTTTTAATAAATTCTAATTTTCTTAGTTTGTTTAAAAGGAAAAGAACATCTTACAAGAAAGAACTAAATTATCAGAAGTGCATTTGAGCCAGACTTTTTTCTCTTGTACATTTGGTGAGCTGCTTTAGATTTTTTCTGTGTCTGAGAGAATAAAATATCAAACGTGCTAGAAGATGTCCTAAAATACATCCTTTCATAAAGGCTAACCAGTGGAATGGCTGCCAGCTCCTTGAAAAGGTGTTTCAATGCTTATTAGTACTGCTGAGAAGAGAAGGGAAGGTACAACGACTAAGATACCTATAACATAGTACTCAAATCTCACTGTGATGAATATAACAAAAGAGCAAATGTACACGTAAGTGGTTTGGTTGGTTTCTTTTTTTTTTGTTTAGGGGTTTTATTTGTTTTCTTTTTGTTATTTGTTTGTTTCACTTTTTCTTTCTTGAACATTTATCTGAACAAAATCTTTACTAAGGTTTAGAGATGATTGTCTGAACGCTGATGAGGTATCTGTAAAGCAGATTCACCAATCATCTCTTAAAGGAACTTCAAAATATAAGAGCAATTGTTTATATAGTAAAATAATGTATCTTTTTATTTTAAAGTATTTTGACTCTACCATTCCCAGGTTGAATTATTTTCTCTTATTTTTGTCCTGTGCAAGTCTATTTATTCTCATGCTAGAGCTCTATCACAGAAAAAACTGACTTGTAAATATTAAATAACAACTGTATCAACAGAGCTGGTGACAATCAGATTAGGAATGGAGAATTTCAGTTTACTATCCCTGGAACAGGTATATGCATATATAAACACACACACACTTGCTGTGAATGTATATATTAATAACTCCAGAGAATCTATACTTTCTATATTTCCTATGATGGTCACAGATAAATTGAACAAAAAATGGAATACAAAATAATTTATTCTACTAAAACGTATAGCAACTCATTTTCAAACATAACTTTGAACTACCTAGTCAACTATTACGGAGCTTCTGTTAAGCATAAGCAAGAAACTGATCTTTATGGCTTATGTATATACTGGTTTATAGGAAAGGGAAGAATCAATGCTGCATATATGGAAAGTTTCATATAGTCACAATTTTCAGGTGAGCTGTTTGCATGAGAAAGAGATCTATTGTTTCACTCTTTATGTACATGCCAAGGAATGGAATCCGTGCAGTTTATAAAAAATGACAAATACTAAGAAAGCAAAACATAGGGTGGGCAGCCACCAATATCACCAAAAGCAGGTGTCTAGGTGTAAGTCTCATGTTGTTTGACTTGGAGGGTTTTGGAGTAATGGCATATATTCAGGGTGTAATGTTTAATATCAAATTTACTTACTTGGTCATAGTGGATGCTAACACAAGAATTCTTATCCAGCAGAGTAATAAAAATTCTATAGAAAACACAATACACATGCAGTGGAATGTAGGAAAATATAGCAATTGCAATATATTTCCTGAAAAGAGGTTGTAGTGAGACGGGGGTCAGTCTCTTTTTTCAAGTAACAAGTGATAGACCACAAGTTTTAGGTTTTTAGATTTACATTAGATATTAGGAAAAAAAAATCTTCACTGAAAGCTTTGTCAAGTATTGGAACAGGCTGCCCATGGAAGTGACTAAGACATCAGCCCTGAAGATATGTAAAAAATGTTTAGGTGTGACACTGAGAGATACAGTTTAGTGGTGAACTTGGCAGTTCTGGGTTTACAGTTGGGCTTGATGATCTTCAAGGTCTTTTCCAATTTAAATATTTGTATGATTCTATGACAGCGGGTGTCTCAAGTCACCATGAAGGAAGATGTGGATTGAAGTCAATGCAAGCCCACTACTCTCTCTGAAGTTATTTCCTTAATTGTGTAATTTTTGTACTATACATTGGATTGAGCCATGTGTTCATACCTCCCCTGTGTGTGTGCTGACTTAGGAAGATATAATTACACACCAGATGATCCATTCAGCTGTGATATAGTCCTTTAATCCACGTAACTGACAAAAGTCTCTGAAGGGGTATTCCAAACTGAAAATAGCCAGATGTTTTTGCAGTATCCAATATAGATCTATTTACACTTTAAAATGTTATTATTTCATTGTCTTAACTTTCTCATCCTATGAGATCTTTTAAAATGGTTCTAGTAAGTACAAAGATACGTTAAATTTTAGTATTTGTCTCCAAACCTAACGTCTGTTTTCTTTGTACAGAATACTGATATTTAGACATATTTTATATCCAGCCTTTTCTATTAAGAATAAATTTAAGATTAATTGAATAACACATAGATTAAACATTCTGAACAAGTTGCAGTTTCTTATTACACTTAATGTAATAAACATCAGTATAGAGCAGCCTTTACTTTTTGAGGGGAAAAAAGGAGGTGTTAAGAAGGAATGTTTTAGAACAACAGATTTTGTGTTAGTAAAAACAAAACAAAGCAAAAAATTGAAAATATAGATACATATTTTTGAAGAACAAACAGCTCAGTCTAACAATTTGCATAAAATTAATGAAGCATTATATTTTTTCTCCACCATTTGTTGTAATACCTAGTATAAAGAATCTAAACTGTTATCCCTTCTTGAAAAATTACAGTCATTATCTGGGATTTAAAAAAAATCTGATAATTGGGTAATTCATAGATCTGAGATATCACTGGAATTAGACTCAGCATAAAAATTTACATTATTATGAAGTAAAAAATGCAAATAAATCCAAAGGAAAATAAAATATAATTACTGAGTTTAAGCTTTAAGTGATAATATATTCAAACAAACCAGTTTAAAGGGGGAAAGACTATTCAGTAGCAACCACTGAGCAGTGTTGTATTTGTGTTATTTTTTTTTTCTATGGGAATTAGCATATTATAAATTGAATCTTATTTCTGTGCATAATCTCTGATTGAAATTTTAAAATATAATATATGTATTCTACATTAATTAACTCTTTTATTTTTTTTTAAAATAACTTTTACAGAGCTCATTCAGTGGAGAAGAAAGCAAATCTGAGCTGAATTCTAAAAAGGCAGATCTTTTTGTTTTAAAAGTCAGATTTTCTTTTGAGATTTATGGGAGAAAAATAATCCTGAAGATGTGATCATGAAAGAAAATTAAAACACAAGGATAAAAAAGTTCCCAAATACTTTAATCCTGAAGTTTTGTATGCATCTTTTCCTCAAAAACCTGGAAGACCTCACATGGGGAATCTCAAAAAGTAAAAACTTTGTCATTATTATGTTTCAATTCAGGGGAAAAAAAAAACCAACAAAACAAAACAAACCAAACCAAAAACAACTACAAAAAAACCCCAAACCAAACCAACCAACCAACCAACCAACCAAAAAAAAACACAAAAAAACCCCCACCACCCTACTCCAAGACCTTTCATAGTCCTTAGTCTTAAATCATGAAATACAATACCTTTTTTACCATAAAATTTTCTATCAAAAAATTCTGTTCTGGGGAAAACGTAAGAGAAAACAAAATCAGAATTTGCTTTTCTTGGCTTTATACTCAGGTTACTCATATTATGTAAGTGCTAAAATAACACCATTACTCTGGGATGATGGAAATTAATTATAACTTGACTATTTGGCATCTGGGGTTAGATTTCATATTAAATAGGTGCATGATAAAAAAGATCTAATGACCATGATGATGAGGGAACTTGTTCTTTCTAATTTTAGTTTTTCAATTCAACACAAAGAACAAAATATTTATTGAATCAGTGGGAGGTACTGCTGTGCAGATGGTATAATAGGTCCCAAAACTTAGATGTACAGCTGTGTGAGCAAGCAAGAAATTGAGAAAAAGCTGACTCTGTATTAAAGAGTACATTACTTGTATTTAACCAAGCTCAGTACTGATGCAAACTAGATGCAGGAAGTTCGGAGCCTGCTACGGAAGGAGATATGCAGTGGGGGTCAACTGGCTGCAGCAGATGTGATTAGGTTACTGAGAGTATTGGGTGTACATGTCAAAGTTTTGGGGGGCAGGAGGATATGCTACAGCTGTGATGTCTGTGAGAAGAGGCCAGGGGTATCCTAAAGCAAGACACAGACAGTTCCAGTTTCGCAACAGAGCCACCACTGTCCAAAACCAACTCAATTAGTAAACCTGGCAGTGACTCTGTGTAAAATAAAGTTAAGGGTAAAAGTGCTGAGTGGCTGTGTGTGACAGGAGTAGGTAAAAAAAAAGTGTGAGAAACAATCCCATACACACCAGGGTCAGGGGAGAAGGAAGAGGAGGAAGAGGAGGAAGAGGAGGTGCTCCAGACATCTGAGCAGAGATTACCTTGCAAATCAAGTGGAGACCATAGGAATGCATCTATTTCCTTACAACATATGGAGAGGACAATTGACAGAGCAGGTATTTGTTCTGCAGCCCAGACTAGAGCAAGGACATATGCCCTGGAGGAAGCTGAAGTCCATAGAGAACCCCTGCTGGAGGGAGTGTATCCTGAATTACTACAGCCCATTGGAACAACCCATGTTAAAAGGGAAAAGTGTGAGAAGGAATGAACAATATTGAGAAACTGCTATGAACTGACCTCAGTTGTACCCCCATTCTCCTATGCTTGTGCACAGCGTGAGACGGCAATAGACAATTTTGAAAATTAAGGAGTGAAGAGGAACCTAGATGAAACAAGTATGTCAGTTTTTAATCTTTGTTTCTCACTATCCAACTCTCTTTAAAAGGGCAATAAATTAAATTATATTACTCCATGTTGAGCCAGTTTTGCCCATAATGATAAATGGCAAGTGTTCTCCTGATCTTTATCTTGACCCATAAATTTTTTATCTTATTTTCTCTCCTTGTCCCATGAAGGAGTGGGAATGAGAGGAGGGGTGAATGCGGGTTTGGCAGCTAGCCAAGATCAACCCATTACACTGACATAAAGCATACTTAAAATCTTCTGAAAAGCGCCTGATGGTTTAGGTGAGAAAAAAAGAATAAAACAAGGGAAGTGAGATGGTGATTTAATACTGTAAAGGAAAGCAGAGTATTAGGAATCAGAAACATAATCTCAGCAATGAGATTTTTTGACTGAGGCAAGGAAGATCTGATCAAATCTATGATACCAAGTTTTATTTTCTATAGACATAATTTTTTCTGTACTTCTTGACAGGTAAGTGACTCATGTTTTAAAGGGATATGGTAAGAGGGAATGGCTGTTTGCTATCATTGTAGGGATTTCCTTGTCTACCAACAGTAAGTGTACCAAAAGAGTTTCAACCATTGGCTTGCCCAATTGGTAAGTGGCAATGACACACAGTTGATGTAAAGCAAACTATAAGGCAGAATGTATTTGTCTAAATTTAGACATCATGTCTTATTTAGGGCATCATAAGAAGAAGGACACCTTCAACAAAAAGTGGCAGAAGACTGTGTCATCCTGCAAGAAAGAACACACGTTTCTTCACAGAAGTGAAGCCATCCTTAGAAGAAATTGATCATTATTTTTCTCTCTGTTTCTACAGCAAATTCAGAACATACATAAAACCACCATTGAAAAATTATTCATTCAATTCCTTTTTACAGGAAAGAAAGAGTATGCTTTTTTCTGCTTAAGAGGATTTGAAAACCTTCAACCTAAAAATATTTTCATATGTGTAAAGAAGATAATATTTTTTTTCTAGAACTGGTTACTTTCAGTTGACCAGTACTTAACCAGATGTAAACTTTGTTTATTATGGATTAGGATAATGATTTATAAGGAAAATATTGAAAACCCTTCAGGACAGAAAAAATAAAAATAAACTTAATACAGGACATTTCTGTATGAGAAAATGTGGGAAAAGTTAAGCATAATTCAAAATTGGAGAGAAATAACCATGTAAAGAAAGAAATGTCTAATGAATGCATGTAGACAATAGGTGCAACATAGTCAATTTCAGAAGCAACAATATATAGAATCCCTTTCTATCTACCGGAAGATCTATCTGTATGGTAAGATGTGGACAACTTTGTGTCTCCTGAACATTATTTGGAGGAAAGCCAATTCTGTTCTGGAAACTTTATCATCATGGTATTGAAGCTCAAGGTCAAACTAATCAATTTCCCAAGCAGTCTGACAGCATAAACAAGCCTTGTATCTCTCTTAGCAACTTATTCCAGGTATGTTATGAAATATGGTAGATCTTGTGGTTCTCCAAAGCATTGGTACTGATTTCAGATTCAGATAGTAGAAAAAACTGTCTCCTGTAAATTAATTTTTTTAAGAGAGTATATTTCATAATTGGAGTTGTCATCTTTCTTTTTTTTTCCTTTTTTTTTTTCACTGTGAGGAGAAGAAAAAGAAAGAACTGCAAATGTTCTGAATGTGTTTTACTTAACTACACATCCAGGAGAGGGACATGCCTTGTTTCAATATTTTTTCAGAGTCAAATGCTAATGCAACAAATGGATCACAAAGAGGAAAAAAAAAACTAGTTTTCTTGTTCTCACTTGGCCTAGAGACCTAAAGAGATGGTCATCATCTGTTGAATGTAAGCTTCATTCAAACACTGACAGAGTTGAATAAACTTTTCACAGAAACCAGTGTGTGACTATTATATGATGTTACTGTCTGTAGCTGTTTGGGGAAGGATGTGGGCAGGGGAGGATATTAGCCAAAAGGAAATTGAAATATATACAAATAATCTTGAGGGTGATGAAAACATTTTTTAAAAAGCTATAAAAGCACATTCAAGTGCTTTCTGGCAGGCAAATATATTCAGGGGAACAGAGGTATAGTAATTTGTCTCTGAAGAATATGAGATTATTATTGAGAAGGCAGGAGGATAAAGGAAGATAGTGGTCTCAGAAAAAGAGAGAGAAAAAAAGAAACATAAATACTGGAAACGGAGTAATTAGTGACATTACAATCTTAGTGATATGCTATATTAATATGTGCACAGGGATTGTAAAACTTCCTAACAATAGATTCAAGTAGGAAAAGTCTGAAGGAAATTTGAATTCCATATTAATGTGGTTTGGAGTTTCTTTGTTATACTTAACTTTATGTCTAGAAATTAGGTACAGCTAAAGTTTGATGACATTGCACAGTTGTCCAAGATTTCCAGACATGCTCTAAATGGTCCTGATTTGCTCATTATGTAAAATGGCAAGAATTTCTGGCTATTTTTAAAACCCAGATATGTCAATTCCTAATGTGAAGGTCAGTGAGGCAGTACATATCTCACATGTTTAGGACAAGATAGCTCTACTGCAAAGGTGGTGTACTGATGTGGTCTCGACAGTGCAGAACATTTATTGCAAATCTGTCTTTTCTGGAGGTTAGTTGAACAGCCTGTATACACTGATAATATTCTATGTGTAACCTATGGACGTAACTACTATTTATGGATAACTAGGTAGGCATATTATTCGAATTGTAGATTTTGGAAAAAACATTAAAAAACATCCATTTCATCCCCTGCAATATTGAATTTTCATTCTAGTTCTTTTATGGACATGAAGAAAAATTAAAGCTTGCATTGATTATAGTGGGACTATATATATAATGAACCTGAACCTATAATTTAAATAGCTGTATCAAATTTTAAGTGATTAAAGAAATTATTGTATTTACAGAGTTGAAGAGAGAACACAATGTTGCAATCTTCTTAAGTATTGCAGAAAGAACTTAGATTAAAATGCTCCCCTGAGCAAAATTAAAACTCACACAAGTAATCTGTTGATATCAAAACCTGATTTTTATTAATTGCTAAGAGATGCAAAGAAAAGAAACAAGAAAAGGTTGGAAAAGCTAAGATTACTTTTAGAAATAGAGAAAAGTTGCCATCAAAAGTTACCTTTTTTAGCCAAGTTGATGAGGGTATGGGGGAAGAGAAAGAGTTTCTACTTTTTTTTTTCTCTGTTTCTGACATTTTTTTGATATCTCTTCTAGCAGCAGGGGGTCTTAGCAGCTTTAGTTCTCTGTAATGCAGCCAGGATATGTAGTTTCGTCACTCACAAGGAGTGCCTCAGACTGTGCAGGGTCCTGATTTAGCAGCACTGTCTGGGTCCTCAAAAACATGGTAAGGGTAGAAGGATAAAATATAACTCATGCATGTAGTGTGGTAGGTCTCGGTTCTCTCCAGGCTGGCAAAGTTTCAATCTTCAGTGGCAGGTAAGCAGTAGACAGTGATGGAGAAACAAGTGAAGAGTTGAGAGGGAGGTGGAGAGAGATTTTTGGTTACGGTAACCAGTTCTCTCTCTTTTCTCACTCCCTGATTTTCCAGTCTCTTTCTAAGTTTTTATAGTGTTCAGAGGACGTGGTACGTGGGTTCTTGGCACATAGCTTTATTCAGATGTTTTGAAGAGCTGAATAATAGCTGAATAATAGCAGGATCTTTTGGCAGGAAAAACTCCAGCAGGAAGCTCTTATGAGAACTTCTGGCAGGAATGCTGACAGAGAATTTTTTGATAGGAGGTTTTGATAGGCAGAAACCATGGTGAAACCTTATTTCTATATTATCTGTGTGTCACAGACAGAGACAAAATTTAAGTAAATTTTTAAACACTCAGTTCTGTCTGGTTTTGTCCTGTTTTCTTGTCTTACACTGGTCTTGGTTCTGTTTCCTGACCCTAATCACACAATGTGACTTGATATTTCTTAGACTATCTTTCCTGGTCTCCAATTATTTCTGTAAAAGGGTGTAGGTCTCCACAGTACATTTATTGCCCTTTCCATCTGGTTACTTAGAATCATCATTAAATATATCAAGTGAAACTAAGGGACCATGTTTCAGCAACCAAATCTAGCCCTGTCTTTGTTTTAAGGTGAGATGAACAGACTGATACTTGACTTAGTTCCTTACAGTTATGCAACCATTACTGTTCATGATGCTCAAGGGAGTCCCTAATATCCTCTAGCTGAAGGTCCAAAAATGTTTCAGTGTTCTGTATGTCTTGTGTGATTTTGATGAGCACACAGATATCTTTGACAACCCAAGAAGTTTTTGAATGAACATATATGTTTGGGTAACTTGATTTTGTCCTGTGAGGGTGGGGCAGGGGGAGGGAGAGAGAGAGAGGGAAAGATGTAAATATAGACATATATCTCATTTCTAGAGGTATAAAGTCCTTTATTAGAAGACTACAGTCAGGAACAGAACTTTCTTTCTCTCTCTCTTTCAAACCCTTTTTATTTCTTCTGGGTAATTTTTTTCTCTTTTTTTTTTTTTCCCTTCCTTTAACTCTTCTGCTCTCTCTGCTGCCCTTTCTTCATTCTTCTCCTCTCCTTTCCTCCCTTCCTCCCTTCCTTCCTTCCCTCGTTTTTCTGAAGTAAATGTTTATGGGTCAATCTTTTGCTGCAAAATTACTTCAAGTGTCATAAGTCCTTATATTCTGTTATTAATTCAGTGGCAATACGCTATTCTACCCCTCATATTTTAAGCATTTTAACTGGATAATGCATCCAGGCATTGAAAACAAAATTATTGTAACCCTCATTTCTAAATTATGATCACTTCCCTGAAAAATCAGCTAGCTTCCTTTCAGATTGCACATTTGTTTTTACAATGATTAGTCAATAACAAAAACAAAAACTGTATCAGAACATATTTGGATGGAAGTTGGTGGGGATGAAACTGCAAGAGATGTAGCAGACAGTAAGTGGAGGCCAGCAGAACAGGGACTCACCCAGGAGACCTGGAGATCTGGAATAGACATGGGAAGCTGGGGGTCAGCTGGCAGCCAAGCGAAAAGCTGGGGTCAATAAGAATCAAAGAATATGCTGAGTTGGATGAGACACCACAGGATCATCAAATCTGACTCCTGGCCCTATACCGGACAGCCCCAAGAATCACATCACGTGCCTGAGAATGTTGTCCAAACTTTTCTTGAACTATGAAAGGCTTGGTGCTGTGACAACTTCCCTAGGGAGCCTGTTCCAGTGCTTAACCACCTTCTGGGTGAAAACCTTTCCTGATATCCAACCTTAACCTGCCCAAACTCAGCTTCACGCCATTTCCTTGAGTCCTGTCACTGGTGAAAAGAGTGAAGAGATCCACTTCCTCTCATGAGGATGTTGAAGACTGCAATGAGGTCTACTCTCAGTCTTCTCTTCTCCAGGGTGAACAAAGTAAATAAGGTAGAAGGCTGATCTGAGTCTTCCAAAAATGAAACTCAGTCCAGGACTCAGGACACAGGCTGGAGGTGAAATGACATCAGCCAATGGGGCTGATGGCACAAGTATGGAAGGTCTAGATGAAGCCTTTCACAACTTTTTCTCACAACTTACATGTTTTCACTTGAGTATAACCCAAAGTTACACAGCCGAACTGTGTCAAAGCACACCTTAAACACAGGTGACGAAGTCCAAGGTTAGGAAATGCAGGAGTATAGAGGGCATTACAGAGAAGGATAGTTATAGCGAATTGAAGCATGTTGGTCTACATGAATGCATGAGGGCTACAATTAGAAAATTGCAATCTAGAAGCATTTAAAGAGTCTGATTAGGCTTCGACTGCTGTTTTGTCTGTTTGTTTTGCACTCAAATGCTCTTTGCACTTAATTTTTCTGTTAGTGTCCAACTAAAGCTCTTTTACTGCATCTCAATTTTTTTCCTAAGTGCCTGTCAAAGAACTTGAATACCAAATCACTGAAAAAAGTAAATATTTCATAATTTGTGGGTTGTTATGTTGCATGAGCAATCAGACTGTATTCTTATATTTAATGAATTATAAAATTTGCTGCCAGAAAAACATAATCACCCATTGAATGAAGGTATTTTCAATTGTGCCTGAAATACATATACAGAGGATACAGAAGGCATTATTTTAAAATTTTTGCACCATGTATCCTGTCATTGGTTGGTTCTGCCCAGAGTGCATTGGGGGTCCAAGTATTTAAGTAAAAAAACGAGATTAACAATTTTCATTTTTTCTAGGTTTGACGGGCAGAGGAGACAGTTTCAAGAGATATTTAAATCTGCAGCTTTCACGATATATACATCAGTGTTGCATATATAATTTTCTTTCAAGGCAAATTTTTTTCTGAAGGATTTTTTAAGCAGCTTTCTAATTAAAATGATGACTATCAGTCTCTGTTCTAACTATGGGAATATGTCTAATTTAGTTGCTTCCAATAAATGATGAGACACAACTTTTGAACTAATTTCAGACAGTCAGGACTGCAGTAGTTTCAGGCATAAGAATTACCACATGGAACCAGAACAGAACTCTGTTAGACACCAGATCAATGGTTGTTGGGTCAGAAGCACCTTGTGGGATGTGTGTGTTTATGTGGAGTGGGCAGGGATAGGTTGCACCTCACAGAGGTGAGGTGATGTCCTATGCCTCATAGCAGCTCCTGGAGCCCACATGGGGAAGCCCCAGAGCATCTGCCAATCACAAACAGCCTGAGAAAACTATAACATCTCACAGCCCCTGCAGCCCCTGCCCCAGGCTGAATTGGCAACGACAGTGGGAACACTGCCCCTCACCCTGGCCTGGGACCCCAGAGTGGTCAGTGGGTCAGAGGGTCCACCCTGGGGGTGGGGGGTGTTGGCCATAGAGACCAGAGCATATAAAACCAGAGGCATAGAAGTGTCATGTGTCGCAGCCCTGCCATCTGGATGTGTGAGAGGTGGTCTTCCATGAAGTTTGAGGAATAGTTATCTCTCCCTCTTTCTCCTTCTCTCCTTTGCTCCCTTGGCTTCTTTTTATTTGCTCCTTTCTTGATGCTTTGGATGGCTTGGAGCTGGAGGGATTTGATCTTAAGTGTTGTGGATTAATTAAATATTGCCTTAGGTGCTGTGGATTAGTATGTGTTAACATGGTATTGTGGTGGAACATTTTATTTAGCTTTTGTAGTGTCCTTTTTGAACCTTCACCAAGTTCCCTTATTTTCTTCCCTAAATTAATAAAGAAATCCCTTGGGAACAAATCTGTGGCTTATTCTCTTCACATTAACTCTAAGTACTAAACAATCCTATATATATATATATACACACACACATAAAACTCCTGGCTGAACCATGAGCCCACATCTCCCAGGGCTGAAGTGTTACAAGCTCTATCAAACTCAGTATTATATTTCAGGAATAAGAGGGCCTGTCTACATAATTTTTCGTCAGAGGGAAATTATCCATTACCTTTATCATGGTGGTTCACCAAACCACCTAAAGTGGATTTTATCTGTCATAAAATTATGTAGAAAGAAAATGTCTGTATTACTGCTATTTGCTCTGAGATCCTAAATACCTAAGCGCAATGTTAAAGATTTTTTTAGCTTACTCCCATTTCTGCAACAGCATTTGGAAAATGGTTTGCTTCTTTCATTTATGCTGCCAGATATTTTTCATTGTTCCAAAGGAGTTAAACAAAAGCTATTTTTTTATTGAAGCTCGTGTAATACCTGCTGTGTAAATTCCTTTGCTCCCCATCACTGTCTTCAAACCTACCTGACTTTTACTTTTTTTCCCCAGCACTGAATGAGAACAACTACTTATGTGTCTCTAGTACTTGAAGGAGAGGTAGTAGTTGGCATTTATGTCATATAAAAAGGATTGTTTCATAGGCTTCCTGTATCATCTTCCCACATTGCTTTCTGAGGGAAAAAAAAAAACAACAAACCAAAACCAACCAAAAAAACCCCAACAAACCAAAAAAAAAAACCTTAGCACATTTGTTTCTTTTCACAGTTAGACGTAGTTTGTGCTCTGACAACAACTTCTGTCACCAGGGTAACAGTGTTTCATAAACAAAGGAATTTACATTTTGAAAAAAGAAACCTTACCAGCCTTCCATACGTGGCAAGTAGCTATTACTACATGCTGCAATTAAGATCAGCATACATATTGCCAAAAGCAGACATATAAAACAGTCCAAAACCTATTTCAGATGCCATCTAAAATGCTTTTATGTTTATCAGCAGCTGGTGTATGTTAGCAATATACCCTATCTTTTCTAGAGACAACTAATGATTCACAGGTGAATTTTCAGAAATGCATGAGGCATTTTGAAGGTTAATATTTACTTTCAAAACTGACTAATACCTTTAAGTAAAATCCAGAAACAGATCCAGTATAACATAGCTAGAAGATTCTGCATAAGGATGTTCAGCTATATGTTTGTTTACACCTTTTATCTGGATTTGTAATGCACATCTAATTGGAAACCATTGACTAAAAATAATAAATTTGTAGTATTGTACAATTCTATCAATAAAATAATACAATCTAGTTTACTTTCTTAATTTTTCTAGACCACCTTGAAATAAATTAGAAGTATGATCAGCTAAAAGCACTTGGATGCTCATATCTATATTGCTTTCCTAGGAAACTCTCAATGGAGCTATTTATAAATTTCATCTGCTTTAACAATAGGTGACATCAGTGCAAAATATCTTCTCTGTCCCTACAGGTTCATGATGTGTCACCAAACTAAGTGATACTAATGAATTTGACTAGGTCAGTCACAGATTATCAAAGCCTTTCTGCATTTAAAATGTTTCAAAACACAGCAGGCAGTTCACCTGAATACTGTCTCCTGTTCAGTATGGCAGGCCTGAAGTGTGATTACCAGGAGATTTGACCATGAAGGAATTCCTTAAAGGTAACACAAGACCAGTTTATATACAGACAAAGGTATTTTTGAAAGGGCTTCAATTTCTGTTGCAGTTGCATGCACCTATAAATTTGTACAATATATTTTTTTTATTTATTCTGCTATGTTTTACCCATTGAGCTCAATATTGAGGAGGTAGGGTATTTTCTACCACTGGAGTGTATAAGATAGAAAATATACTGTATCATTATGAAGCATTCAGATTTAAGCTCACATGTCAAACTTTCATTCACTTCTGTTTAATTCAATTTATGCATTACATATTTTTGCCTTTAACTAAGATTTAAACGAACAAAAGCAGGCAAAGCTGGCTTTTTTTTTTTTTAATGATACTAAATGAATTTTAAGTTTTCTTCAAAGGAAAAAATGCAGCAGCACCCTGCAGTTGTTTCAGACATTGCAGTTTTCATCTGACCATGTGTGGATACTCTCTATGGAGACATTTACATCTCAGCATCATCTCAGTCCACATCCCTAAATGGTGAACTTTAAAAAAGCATTCTCCCTGTAATGTTGACATTTGTACCAGATTAGACGAATTTCACCGTAGATATACCTATTTCCTTTCTCCTTTGAGCATAAAGGGAGTCTATGATAAGCATTTCAAATACAGATATTTGTATGAGTTTGACAAATTCCAGAAAAGCCTCAGAATTTTAAATCTCTTTTTGCACATGTATATGAAATAACAAAAGAATACTTTTCCTTATAATAACAAAACAGTTATACAAGAGGGTACTGCATTCTATTTAATGAGTTGCTTGCTTTGGTGCAGTAACTCACTACCCAAAGAAAATAGTTATATGATGTATTATTTCAAAATTAAAGCATATACAAGTAAAGCTGAACAACCATGAAACTAGAATCTATTTAAGCAGAATGGCTGGCATGGAGATACATGTAAAACATTTCTGACATTAATTGTACCCAGTAGCAAACTTCAGGATCAAGCAGACATTGGTATTCACAGAGAACATTTACTGCAGCCATGGAGCTTTCACAGAAGCTCGTCTAGCAACAGAAATAGAAATGGATAATAATGACCTGCCTGAATTAAGACAGGAATGCCTGTGGAATAACTTTCATACAACAACATACTGACACTGATATTCATCTCACTCTCTAAAATGCCCTACTGATGGTAGAAAAATTGTAAACAATTACTAGTTTTCATCTTTGGAAGAGTTCAAATGGCAAGACAGCAATATCCCCTCTACTAATATAGCCTAGTATCATTTTGAAAACTTTCAGAAGATAAGGAAAATATACATGATATTTTGGTTCACTTGAATACCTGAAAATGACTGAGACTGTCTGTGTGTAGTGTATTTTTAAGCTGTAAGTCATTCCCAAAGCTGTAAGACTATCCAATAAGAAAAGCTATATATTGCTAACGTAGAAAGCAGTCAAGCCATTGAGCAGGTTGTTGCAAGAAACCTGGTAATTTTCAAGATCCAGCTGAACAAAACCCTGAGCAATTTGGTCTTATCTGAGAGCTGCCCCTGCTTTGAGCAGGAGGGTGGACAAGAAACATCCTTAGGTACCTTCTCACATGAATTATCCTATGGACTTAAAGCCCTAAGGAAAGGAATCTGGCTTATTTTTGTTTAACTGAGAAGTTGTTAGAGAAGGAAACATTAAAGAAAAATTTCCAGCTTGCTTTTACAGCATAATAACAACCCCTGGATGTTATTTGTTTATAATAATATTTTATGTTATATGTTTATAATAATAAACCAGAACAACATATATAAAATCAATCAATTTTCAAGGATTTTGTTAATTCTAAAAGCTCCTAAAAATGCCTCTTGAAGGCTTCATGGGGTAATGTCGTTCATGAATTTTCTGTTAGTTCAGTATTCATAGAGAATTTCAATCTCTGCTTATGTAAGAGATCCAGGAGTCAAAGCATGGATCTACTCCTCAAAAATAATTTTTGAAAACCTTCTAGTTATGATTTATTACAGGGAATTTTTCTGAATTTAAAGGTGTTTCAGTCTTTTATGTTCATGTTTGCTATGTAGCCTGAAAAAATGGTTAGAAAAGTTGCTTGTCTCTTCAAAGGTTATTTCAGCTGCTTCTTATTTTGTTGTTGCTTCTATTTTTGTATGAGTCTGCCATTATTATATATGGCCTAGTGGATTGTTCTGAAAAGCTTAAAACCTCAGGGAAGGAAAGTGTCTTCAAACAATAAGAAAAGGTTATTTCATAAAAGCTTTGTTTACCTATGTAAGAGAAACTGCCACATTCTAACAGGTTTTTTCAACATCTTTTTCTTTTTTCTTTTTTTTTTTTTCAATAAGTGCCCTTAAAAGCTTTAAATAACATTTGTTATCAGAAAACAAAAGAATAGTATTCTCAACCATTACATCAAGATTTAAACTACATGCAGAAATTTGATTTTTAAAATAATGTCAGAGGATATGTAGGTTTGCTTTCAGTAAATATGGTGACTAACTAGAAGGAAATAGGATTGTTTTCAGAAATACTACAGCTATTCTATAATAAGAGGTGGGAAGCCTGCCTCTTTTTTGGATGGGATTTGAGGGAAAAAGACAAGGTAATAGTAATAGATATTTAGGCAAATCGACAGCTCTGTCATAAATTTTTCTTTTCCCAAAAGTTTACAGAATATTTCTTTGTTTTCAGAATAGGACTGAGTCTCTGTAGGAAAGCTGCAATAAAACCACTCCACAAAATGGACTCAGATACTGGCCGAGAACATGCTCCCTGACGTGATCTTGTGTGTGCTAACCAGCATGTGTCCAAGCGATCACTAAGCATTGTCACTGGTCCGGTGGGAGAGCTCACCATCCAGCAGCACAGAGAAAATAGAGCTGGTTTTTCATACCTTGACTCTGTATGGGGCTTCAGCTCGACCTTTCTAAGAAAAATACCAGAGAGCAGTTAAGTGACATCTTAGTCAAAGAACTCCTTCGAAAAAATGTACAGTGAAGCATGCACCCTGTGGACTCCCATTATCCTGCCAGGCTCCCCAGGATGGAACCAAATGGCTAAAATGCTTTCAGGTGTGCAAATGTAGCTTGAATATAGAGGTAAGTAGAACAAAATAGCCCTAGTAACATTATTTAAAGTAATAATAATTAATGCTAGTTAGTAGCATTACCAGTAGTAATCAACTAAAAAAAAAATCTTTAAAATAATGAGTATCAAATAAGTTCAATAAAAAGTCTATTCAAATGCAGTTAAAATTTGAGGAAGTCAAAAGATTAAATTGTGTTATTAAATACTAACTTCAGAGGCATTTAGGGGTGTAATAATGGCTACTAAGAGAAAGTATCCAAATGATTTCTATTTATCATATATTCTAAGAATTCTTCAGTTTACGTCACATCCAGTGTGAATCTATATTATGAAGATATTTTGTCTAGACAAAAATAAGTTGTTTCTAATAAATTGTTTGGGGCTCTATGACTTTTCCTCAATTTCCTCTTTCCCTATATATCTCCATATAACAAGTATAAATATATACAAAATTGGCAAACTGTTTTGGTTTTTAGCATAAATGGAATCTAACGGAATTGAATTAGATTGTTGAAACTTACTTTTATTGTCCATGATTTGATGGGCAAATTCACTCAGTGATAATAACCATTAGATTCTTGTAACAGGTTTCTGCAGATAAATATGAAAGCAACTAAGGATAGCTCCTAGATAACAGCAACAAATGACTTAATAGTCTCAGTGGAAACTGCTCCAATTTTTTTTTTTTAATTCTTTTTACTGATTACATAAAGAAAATGTCTATAATTTCATGTCCACACCAAGATTTTTAAGTATCTCCATTGCTTTTAATAAACAACAAATGGGAAACAAATGTTTCGTGTTTAATACTTAAGTAATTAGCAACAAAAATGGAGAATTATGAGATAAAATTAGGTCAGATACTCTACTGATCAACATGCACATGGTTTTATCATCTTCATTACATCAAAATACAGCTTTTTGTCATTGCTACATCTTTTTCTTCTTTTTAAAGTCACTTTTTTAAAATCTGAACTCAAAATAACCATCTGCAAATTTCAGAATGAAATAATTATAGCTGTCACATTATTTAACTAAGTTTATACAACTCATAAGTTGTCATGGTGTTGTGAGGCTTTTCTGGTGCTCCTTTTATTATTAATTATACAGGACTGTTTTCTAGCTCTTGAGTATATTGTCTAATTTCAAAATATTGCACAACAAAGAATTAAAACAAAGGGGGTTTTTTGCCTATTCTACCAAATACATAAGTGTTTGTCAGTTTTTATTATAGTTTCAAATTACATTACTATTGTATTTAGCAGGTACAGTTCACAGACATCTGCACTTTCATTCAACAGTCATTGAGTTGGCTCTTTTCTTCACTATCTCCGTGACTATTTGATGAAAGGTGCAAAGAAAGTAAGATGAATCTGTGAAGCTGTGCAGATTTTCCTAGAACTTATTTCTCTAGTAGAAGTCTGACTGTAGTACTATTCTCAAAGTTATACACGTACTCTTGTACTTTTTGTACTGTTTCTGAAAAAAAGTACTAGCAAAAGGACAGTCTAAGTCTTTCAGTGTTTGCTGTCTTAAAATTGAGGTAGTTAATATAACTTTTCTGTTAAGAAACATACTTTCTTTAAAATGTGCTGCAGATGAGAGACACAATTAACAGGCTTAAAGGGTAACAGCAAAAAAACCACAAGCAAATTAAAAAAAAAAAAGCACCATAAAAGTCTAAAAAACTTATATGAAAAAAATATATTTATTTAAGGATTTCAGTGATAAGATGGTACAGACTAGATAGAACACACGTATTGTAGTAAATTTAGCAAGGTTACAGCTAGGTACAACCACTGGCACAACATCATCAGTGATAACTACCAACAAAGTCTCAGGAGTTACTGTGCCCCATGTGAGTGAGTATTCATACAAACAATTCTCGACTACTCAGTTTTTTGTGCAAAAATAGGTTTGCTGTCCAAACTATCAAACCCAGGTTGCAGGCTGAACTATGCTAATTCACCTTAAGGACAGTAAATATACTGTGGTGTATTTTCTCTATATACATAGAGTGATAAAGTATAGTACTAAAACACGTGGCTGAGAATAAAATATAGAATAACTGTCCTGTCAAATAAGGAACATATTTGAAAGTGTTGAAGTTGGGCTGCACAAATTTTCTGCCTATACTGGTGAACAATATCTCTGTCATCTTCCAATATTTCCAGTCTTCACTTCCAAAGTCCATGCACTTTTCTTCCTCACCTAAACTGTAAATAAATATCCCTGGTTAGATAAGATAACTTCCTGCATTGCTTGCTTGACTTCCAAAATTTTAGTTACAAAAATAGTCTCCTTTAGTCTCCTTTGTAGCTTAGCTAGAGTTTAAGGCTGAAGATTGTCATATCCCAGGATATCACATAGTCTAATGTTTGAAAAACTGTTGTAAAATTATGCAGAAAGGATTCATAACCCCTCTGGGAGAAAGGAGCTTTTAATCCAGGTTTGCTACTTCTGGGAACTGTTTAGACCAGTAGAGAAAAAAAATATATAAAAAGGTCACTATTAGACCTTCCTTGCAAATGTTCTGAATTCTAAAACCCTAGCTGACTGCATAATCAAATATGACTCATAGAACATACACTCAACCAGATATCCCCCCAGGCCATTTCTATTTGGTTCCCCACTAAATGTGTACAAGCATTTAAAATTTGCACAGAAATACCTGGTTTTCTTATTCAATGAATGGGAAAATATTCACACTTTATATTGTACTCAGAAGGCCATAGGAAGTTCTTAACACTTTCCACTGCCTATACAATAAATGCACTATTTTTGTATGCACAGAAACATCTAAATTAGGTGACTAATTTAGTAATCTATATATAAATTATACAGTGCTAAAGAGTTTTGATTTC
This sequence comes from Campylorhamphus procurvoides, assembly GCA_013396655.1. Lineage (NCBI taxonomy): Eukaryota > Metazoa > Chordata > Aves > Passeriformes > Dendrocolaptidae > Campylorhamphus > Campylorhamphus procurvoides. Next base: position 157,820 of record WBMV01000959.1, on the reverse strand, counting down.
ACTTTAATGTACAAGAGGACATAGTTAAAACAGGACAGATTTTTCACTCTAATACACTAATTAAAAGATACTCTAAAAGAAATGGTCTGAGTGATGTAGCTCCCTTTCTTGTTTAGCAAAGGTATTCTGAAAATCTAGTACTCTTGCTAAAAACACACTGCCACTCACTAATCTTCCCCCTCGAACTGGATCACGAAAAGTAAAGGTGTTGAAATAAGGACAATTACAGCAACATATTAATAACAAAAGGTAGAAGACAAAGAAATTATTTACATGGAAAATTCCTCCAATAAACAGTTTTGGACTGTTCCACCCACCATGTTTCTCCACTAGAAGGAACACCTTTCTCACCAGAAGTGAGAGTTCCTTCTCCCGGCTGCTGGCACTGATGTGAGGTGGTATAGGATAACACATGGGTCCTGGCCACGCTGCCTTACAGCTACTGCAAAAAATTAACCCTGTTCTGAATGAAGCCAGAACACCTGTATTTTTTGAATGAAAAATTCTTTCACTGATACTTATTGTAACTCCTGCTGAAAGATACAAAGTAGTTGGTATACAGAAGCATTTTTAATGTTATTAGCTGATATCACTGAATCACAAAACTGCTCACCAGATTCTCCTGGAAAGTAAGATGTGTACTTTTGTAACTGTTTCATTAAACCATCTGATTTTAAATTAGCAGGTTGCAAAAATAAAATTAATTTAATGAGAAATGGAAGTACACATCATGCTCTGAGAGATGTTCATAATTCCATAGAATCATTTGCATTGTTATTAAATTGTTGGTTTATAGCATAAATGTGTATGAAACTTTACAAGCAATCTGTTCTCAGGATATTACCCTTTAAATTAAATACAACCTGACCTGCTGTGTTCTGCAGGTCAGATAAGATTTTCATACAAGGTTAAACTAAGGAAATCTCTAGGATCATAAAAATCACTCCAATTAATACAATATTCATCATTTGTTAAGCAGGTAGATTAACATGGATTAACAGTAGAGCCTTTAAAAAATTTGGAAATGAAGAGGTCTAAAATGCATGGGAAATATTCACCAGAGTAGTTGGACTGACCTAAGGATTAAGTCTGGTGCTTCAGGATTGTCTTCTGAATTAACTGAGATTTTTTTTTTCCTTTGCAGTATATTACTTTTATACCCCTGTAATCTAAAAGAGACAGAATTTCAATAAAATAAATGTTCCTATCAGCTTTAGAGACGAAAAGTCTGGTCACATGCATCTGTTCATTTCTGATGTGTTCTAGGATGACTTCAAATGCTCGAAGTCCCTTAGACGCAAGCATTCTACTCCTTAAATAAAACTGACACTCTAACAGACAGTCAAGATAAAAAATATAGATTCCATGTAAGAAGGTAGACTACATTTAATAGGAACAATAAGTAACTACATGGAAAAAGAGGAAAAAAAAAGCACCTCATAACCCCATATTTCTTTAATATTTCCTCAGAAACAGAAATGTTTTTACTATATGGTAACAATACTGTGATTATACTGCTAATAATCATTCTGTAGAGTCATAGAATCATTTATGCTGGAAGAGACCTTTAAGATTTTGTTCAACCCTTAATCTAACACTGCAAACTCCAACACTAAAACATGTCCTTAACTGTAATATCTACACTTTTTTTAATTACTCTCAATTATGGTAATTCAACTTCTTCCCTGGGCAGCCTGTTTCAATGCTTGACAATTCTTTCCATGGAGATGTTTTGCCTAATTTCCTATACCTCCCCTGATACAAATTAAGCCTGTTTCCTCTTGTTCTGTTTGTTGTTATCTGGGAAAAGAGACCAATCCCCATCTCACTACAACCTCCTTTCAGGTAGTTGTAGAGAGGAATAAGGTCTACCTTAAGCCTCCTTTTCTTCAGGCTACACAAACTCAGCTCTCTCAGCTTCTCGTCATAAGACCTGTGCTTCAGACCCTTTACTAGCTTAGTTGCCCTTCTCTGGACACATTCCAGCACTTCAATGTCTGTTGTATTGCAAGACATCCAAAACTAAACATAGGGTTTGAGGTGAAGGAACAAGCCTGTGGAACAAGGTTATCAGTACTTAGTTAGCATGGATTCACCAAAAGGAAATAATGCTTAACCAACCTGATTGTCTTCTATGATTTGACAAGCATGTGATCTGGATAGATGAGGAAAGAGCAGAGGATATTGACTATCTCGACTTCATTGAAGTTTTTGACAGCATCTCCTATGATATCCTCACAGCAAGTTCAGAAAGTGAGGGCTGGATGAGTGGATAGTGAGGTGAATTGAGAACAGACTGAATTGCTGGTCTCTGAATGTTGTGACCAGTGGAACACAGTCTAGTTGGAGGCTTGTCACTAGTGGTGCTCCCCAAGGGTTGATACTAGGTCCAGAATTATTTAACTTATTCACCAATACCTTTTCAATGCAAAGCTGTAAGGAGTGGTTGGTACTCCAGAAGTCTGTGCAGCCCTTCAGATGTCCCTTGACAGGTTGGAAAGATGGACAAAGAAAAGAATCTGAAATTCAATGAAAGGAAACGCAAAGCCCTGCACCTGGGGAAGAATAACTCCCTGCACCAGTACAGGATGGGGGCTGATCTACTGGAAGGCAGCTCTGCAGAGAAGGACTTGTGGGTCCTGGCAGACAGCAAGCTGTCCATGAGTCAGCAGTGTGCCCTCGTGGCCAAGAAGGCCAATGGTATCCTGGGGTAAATTAGGAATAGTATTGCCAACTGGTTGAGGAAAGTGATCCTGCCATTCATATTAAACCCTGGTAGGACCATATCTGTGTTCAATTCTGGAATCCTCAGTACAAGAGAGACATGGAGCTACTGGAGCGGGTCCAGCAGAGGGCTAGAAAGATGATCAGGGGACTGAAGCGTCTCTTTTAAGGAGGCTGAGAGAGCTGGGCCTGTTTAGCCTGAAGAAAAGAAGACTGAGGAGGAATCTTACCAATGCATACAACTACCTTGAGGAAAAGCATGAAGAGGATAGGGCCAGACTCTTTTCAGTAGTAACCAGTGAAAGAACAAGGAGAAACAGACTCAACTGAAATACAGGAAGTTCCATTTGAATGTGAGAAAGAATTTCTTTACTTTGAGGGTGACAGAGCACTGGAACAGGCTGCCCAGAGAGGCTGTGGAGTCTGCTTCTCTTGAGACATTCAAAACCATCCTGTACAAACTGCTCTGTGTGAACTGGCTCTAGGAGGTGTGTTGGACTTGATGACCAGCTAGATGCCCCTTTCAACTTTACTTATTCTGTGATTCTGTGATCTAGTTGAAGATGTTCCTGCTCAGTGAAGGGTGATTGGACTAGATGGTCATTCCAATTCAAACCATTCTATGATTCTATGAAATAGAAAAAAGCAGAAGAGATTTTAATCTTCATGAGTAGTTTGTATGTGAAAGGATCAATCATCAACAGTAATTAATCTGTACTGTCAGAGAGGATATCCAGAAAAAGAAGTAATATAGAAAACTTGTGGGTTTTATTAGTCTCTGTAGTCACTTCCAGTTATATTCTGATTGAAAGTTGTCAAATGTTTAAAAATTGCATTGAAGTGTCATGTTTTCATCTCACATTTATCTGTAAATGTAGCAAATCTAGATTTGATAATCTGCCTATACAAAACTGAGTCACAAATCTTGCTGGGATATTTTTAACACTCCTTGAGATGTTTTCCTGTTTTACAACTCCATTTGGCTGTATGAGGTGCTTTATGAACAAATACATTGTACACTTAAAAACAGGTCTACAAGCATAATATTAAATGCCAGTCAGTGTTTAAAATATGATTTCTAATATGCCTTTTTGGTGACCTTTTAATAATGCAACAATGTAGGTTTAGGTTCAAAATAATATAGTATTTCTTATTTATGTACAATAAACAGTAGCAATTTATTTATTACACATTCTTTATAACATGCTATAAACTATTTGAAATGGAAACACTTTTGGAAAATGCTTATTGCAGTTCATGTAAAGACTTACAGGGTCCTCAAATAATGAAAATCTTAGTGTTTAGAAAGATCAAAATCCTTTTCTACATGATGACTAAGTTCTGGCCAAAAAAAACCCCATAAATTCATAGGATAAAACTTTCTCAAATGCTCTGTCTTATTGGAGCATAATTTGAATGTTCAAGTGTGTTCCAAGTGCCGTTTTAGACATAATCACATGCTGCCTGCGCACTGGGTAGGGTGTGGGTCTTCTTAAGTTTCTATGTCCAGTCTGTCAGGGCAGTGGAGCTATCACAGATGCTTAATGGTTCAAATAGAAGAAGATATCTAAATTTAAGCACTTAAATGTCTTCCTTAAAACCATAACTTGGGAATGGTTTGGCCTGAACAGAAAGCTCTTTCATGCTTTTGTCACTATATTTGTCCATCATGCAGCCCATAGGTTGCACATTCTGCAAGAAAAATGTGGGTTTCTATTGCTTAAGCTTGAGTGGGTTTATGAAACAATTTTTATTCCTTGGGGTAAGTGGTTTTAGTAGTAGTGCTGTATACACAGTAACATAATTTTTTATTTATTTTTAAATAAGAAAACAACTGTTATTGCACTTTGTGACAATGCAGTGATTGTATGTGTCCTGTGTGTTTTGATAGCAACTTAGACCCTTGGGAGTATTCAAATGTCTTTCAGATTAAATAAAGCATGTCTAAGCAGCTACTGGGGCATGATGTTTGCATTGCCACATATTAATTGTCTAGCTCAAAACTGGACAATTTCAGGTTTAGCTGTCAAACAGTTTTTCTAAATCTGGCTTAAGGTCCCTAGTTAGGAAAAAAAAAAAAAAAAACAGAAACCCCAAAAGAAACCAGAACGGATGAAAATAATATTTTATTTTTGGTGGGTTTTTTTTGTTTGCTTGGGGTTTTTTTTGACTGGACAGATATTAAAGTCAAAATCATTTCACTTATATGCTTAAAGACATTCTGACATCAGTTTATTAAAAGAACACCCTCAGTTTATTAAAAAAAAAAAAGTCCCAAGAATCAAAACATTTTGATCTATACAAAACCAGAATTTACTCCTGCATAATTATGCCTTGCAGCAAGGTGAGCATTACAACAAGCTTATGTTAGAATGTCTGTAACAAAATCACCATAATACCCTCCAATCATATTTTTTTACAGTAGGTTAAAATACAGGCACAGATAGCACTAAGTCCTCTGTAAATTTTGTAGTGATTTATGTGAGGCCAGGAAAAAATACCTCTTTGACCTTCCCCCCCTCCCCCCTTCCTTTTTTCCTTATTCCCCTCTCCCTTCTCCCTCTCCCCCCCCCCCAACCTTGTATTACCTGGAAGTGTAAGGTCTTCATGTTTAAAAATAATGAGAAAATATGTTATAAATCTCTTCTTTTTAAACTTCCTTTCTGTATGGAATGGACTTAAATACAAAACCTCCACATTATAAACAGTCAGAACTACTAAGATACAGCAAAATTGGCAAAAATAGGGCTATTTACCCTACTGCACAAGTAAGTCAGTATTTGCTGGTGGGCAGGAGTTTCAACTTGTCCTGAGAGAATGAAGATGTCTTGGAGAGTGGGGTTACTCAGAACTACTCATGGGTCCTTCTTCTCATAGATATATTAATATGTTGACTGCAGACTTAGCAATCTACTGCATTAAATTGTTTGTTGCATCAGTTTTGGCTGGGACAGAGTTAATTTTGTTCACAGTAGCTCATATGATTTTTGGATTTGTGAACATAATAGTATTGATAACACAGTGGTGTCTTACCCATTGCAGAGCAGTGTTTACACAGAGCCAAGCACCTCACCTCGCCCATGAGGAGGCTAGAGGTTCACAAAGAGTAGGGAGGAGACAGAGATGGGACCCAACTGACCAGAGGGATATTCCATACCACATGACATCATGCTCAGCATATAAAGCTGCAGGAAAAGGGGGAACTTTCTGAGTTCCAGTGTTTGTCTCACCAAGTAATTTTTCTGTACGATGAAACCCTGTTTTCCTGGAGATGGCTAAACACCTGTCGGCCCATGGGAAGTGGTGAATTAATTCCTTGTTTTGCTTTATGTGCAAGGCTTTTGTTTTACCTTTTAAACTGTCCTCACCTCAACCCACGAGATTTCTCACTTTTACCTTTCCAGCTGTCTCCCCCATTCCACTGAGGGAAAGCAAGCAAAGCTGATATGTGGGTCTTAGCTGCCTACCAGGGCTAAACCACAACAGTGATTAAACCTAAAAAGGTGTAAAAGATATGCCTTATTGCAGACATGCAAATATTCCTCTGGCACTAATATTTATAGTGATATGAGTGGGTAAACTGCTATAGCTAAATGCAGAATTTCTCTCAGTAATTCCACAAACTAGCTCATGTCTATGTGTGAATAATCTTATCTTTTACAGCCCTTGCAATTTATTCTAAAATTTTAAATTGCTCTGTAAATAGAAACGCATTTGTCTGATAAAAAGACTATAATATGTAGTCTTTCTTTAAAAAAACAAGTGTTTGAGAATGACCCATCCAATATGAGATTATTTGCCAAATAATTTTTTACTTAGGGTATACTACATACTTTGGGTATAAAATTATTTCAATTTGAATTTAAAGTGCTTGCACCTGTGTTGCACCTGAAGCATTCACAATATTCATAAAGTGGTTCAGAAGAAAAATAAATCCTTAGACTTTCTCTGAGTTAAGAGGCACCTAGTCTACAGTAAGAATCTGTTTTTTCCCTGCTTTATTTAACTGAAAATCACATCATCGGCAATCCATTTGATAGTTGTTAAAACTAAGGGAATTAACAATGCAAAAAAGAAAGGGTTAAATTTGACAGGTAAAATAGACCAATCTTGGAAAATGTTGATGCTTAATATCACCTGATTTATGATAATTAGCCAAACATCATGCATAAAAGTCAAATTAAGACATACAGGTCTAACAACTCTATAGGCATTTGTTTAATTTATGCAAGACTTTAAATTATGAATCTCACATTTAGCTAACTGATATAAAGTGGGGATTTTGATAGCTTACAACACTAATGCTTTCGAGTGCAACTTGGTTTAGTTTGGGCTTAGTATGTACTGTAAGAATAACAAACTACTGCATACTGCAGATTTTTAAATTAGTAGTCACAAGCTTCTTACACTCTTTACTAAAGTGTTGAAGATTTTTTTCCCCTTTTTTGCAAAATTTTAATCAAAACAGAAAAAAGTTTTAAAGTTTGCTCTTTATCTTTCATGCTAAAAAAAGAGAAAAATATTCAACCATAATCTCTCCAGTGATTAGAGATGTACTATCCAGGACATTCAGAGGGAAACAGGAAAAGCTGAATAGACAAATTTAATAAGCAGGCTATTTATTCTTACTTTATCAACTTCTTCCACCCACCCCTTATATTTCTGTGTAGCAACACTGCATTACCTATCTTATAAAAATAATTTTATATCATGACAAGTAAGGTGATAGTTCCAAGTTTCAATTACTAAATTAAATGTTAATGTGTTCGAAACCTTCTGGAGCTTTTAGTTTTGTTAATGTTTCATCTGTCTTAACATATTGCCAAAAACGTCACAGCAAGGTAGAATATATCTAATAAAATATTTTACAGTACAAAACACAATAAAACAAATAGACCAAAAAAAAAAGAATATGGAAATAAAGAAGGAAAGATACTAATATTAAAAACAGTGGGGTCCATGACAGATAAAAACTCTCTGCCCTGTAAAGATATGTCAGTAAAATTATCTAGCTCTGAAAATACATTGCCATTAATTTTTTATTGTAGTCTTCTAATGCAGAACTTCTTTCTAATAACACCAAATTTGGGCTATATTGCTTGACCATAATTTTCTTTCCATACCATCATTTTGTAAATAACTAAAAAATAAAAATTTAAAAAACCCACTTCTATTTTTTACATAGCTCAAATAACTTTGAAATGAACAAACAGAAGCTCTCCTAAGTGCTTTTGTAAAATTAGTTGGTTTTGTTTTGTTGGGTTTTTTTTGGTTTGGTTTGGTTTGGTTGGTTGGTTTGTTTTTTTATTTATTTTGTTTTGGGTTTTTTTGGGTGTTTTTTTGTTTCTAATTTTAGACAAACTTCTACTGTGAGAGGTCAGCTATGTCTCCAAATGTAAGTGCTTTTGGCTTGTGGTCTGCAAAATTACAGCTCAAAGTAGATGTTCACTCTTGTGTTTTTGATTCTTTGTTCTTTACATAAAGAGCTCATTTTCTGTACTTCAAAAACTTTGTTTTGTTTTTTTTTTTCAAAAGCAATATTTCCCCTATTTTAATATAACATCTGTTGACAATTTAAATAAATCTTAACTGCTTACCAACACTCTTTGGAAATGTTTAGAAAAGTGTTGATATTTAGTGTTGCTTTGAAAGCAACAATAGACAGTTAACAGATAAATAGAAATTTTTACAAAACATTCACAGAAGTAACATACAACCAATGCAGAGGCATTTCACTAAAGTTCCCAGCATATGGCAACCTTAGGAAAATCAACCCATTGGTTCTAAACTAACCAAAAGAGATTAAGGACAGAATAAAGAAAGAAAAGAGATTAAGACAAGAAAGAAGGATTAAAGAAAGAGTTTAGAAAAAGTGAATTGCATAGCTACCACCAAAGCATCCTATGAGAGTCTGGGAACTTCACATAGTGGTAAAACGTCCTGAGAGAATGGGCATGATGGAGGGCTTGTGCTCCTATATTTAGATGGTCTGGCCAGCGTGGCCACCCCTCCCAGACAGGACATCCAAGTCATTGACGACTCAGTGTCCTCCTGGCTAGAGAAAAGTGTGGTGCAGCCCGTCAAGGCCTCCAGAGGGCGTGGTGTGGATGGGCTCCCAGGTGGACCTTTGATTGACAGCCCAGCCACATGGGTCTTGTGTGCTCAGCCACAGGGCTTCTGTCTGCTCTGCTATGGCTACCCTGGGAGTGCAGGTCTGACCTGGCCTTTCCCCTGACACATGCACACAAGTTGGTTGATTCAACTCAATTAAACAATTCAGTGAGATACAAATCCAGTCTGCCACACATGAAGGTGCTCAAATACTGGACAAGGTTGCTCAAAATGATTGTGGAATCTCCATCACTGAGTGTGTTCAAGACTGGATATAGCTTTAAGCAACCTGATCTAACTTGCTTTGAACTAAACTATCAGTGGAGGACCTTTCAACCGAAATTATTCCATAATTCAGCAATATAAACACAGATGAACATACATATATATATATATATATGAAATATACATCAAATTTACCTGGACATGCGCATATAAACCTCTGTGTGAATCATCTATCACATCCTTATTTCTGTATTTATCTGTAAACTAAATTCCTCATACTTACAGCTGTTAGAGTTACCTAAGTACCTTCCGGGTTTTTTTGTTTGGTTGGGTTTTTTGCTGTTTTTTTCCCACATGGGCATTGTGATATAGTGTTTTCAGTTTTACTCTTATTGTTTCTTTACTATCAATACAAATCCAAAATACTCTTTTTTCAATAGTAAGGGTGTGTGAGACTCCTGTTCACTTATTCCTCCCCTACTTTACAATAGCTTGCCTGGTAAACTCAAGGATATGGCCAAAATCTCCATCTGCTTCTAGTTTTCTTTAGACTACTAATGGTCTTTAAATGATTAGTGCAGTTTTTTTTTTTGTAGCCTTCCCTTCCTGCATGGTTTGGTCATGGGTGAAGACATGGAGTTAAACTGAAAGAGAAATCATTCCTAGAAAAGGCTGTGTCTGCTTTATCAACTTGGGACCAGGCCAGTCTTTAATAGCATCCATCTGTCTGGGTTCTGATTTAATGTAGGTGCCTAACCATTTATTGCACAGATAAACTGTTTCCTCAATCTTCACTTTACACTTCACCACCTTTACACACAGGGAGATCAAATTAAATAACCACAGGCAGTAGTCACTGTAGTATTCCTACTTCTGAGCATTTGAGACTGCATCCTTGATAATGTTTTTAAATAATTTGGTTTTAGGATCAATTTGATATTTAAGGAGATAAGTGTGCAAAATATAAATAATGCTTCATGTGGGCTTCTGCCTACATGATTAATCTAAATTAATCATGCACGTTATAATCGTTTCCGATCACTGTAACTCTGTGCTAATAAAATAAGGGAAAAAAGCGGTAATTAAGAGAAACAAAGTAAAATAAGTGATGATACATGTTGAGAATATATTTCCTAGATTTGGCGGTTCATTTCCAGATGTCATGTAGGAATTAGTTTATAGGTCCCCCTGGGAAACTGCTCTCAGAATCAAGTGAGCACAACAGAGCTGCAGATCTGTAAAGACACTTTTCATAGACCACAAGATCTCTCCAACCCCAGCTGTAAGAAACCAATAAAGGAAGGCAAGAGACCAGCATGGATGAGCAAAGGACTGTGGATCAAACTAAAGGTCAAGAAGGAAATACACAGGCAGTAACAGATACAGGGACATATTCTGGGAAGAGTACAAGAACACAGTCTAGTTGTGTAGGGATGGAGTCAGAAAGACCAAGGTGCATCCGGAGCTGAACTTAGCAAGGGATGTAAAGAATAGCAAGGACTTCTACAGGTAAGTCAGCCATAAAAGGAAGGTCAAAGAAAGCAAGACATGCAAAAGTGGTAACAGCAGATAAGAAGAAGCCTGCAGAACTCAACAACTTTTTTTGCCTCAGTCTTCACTGACAATCTCTTTTCCCTCACCTTTCAAGTGGGTGGACCACAAGGCAGGGACTGATTAAGCAGTCTGTCCAACTGTAAGTGAAGATCAAGTTTGTGACCACCTGAAGATTGTGAACATGTATAAACCAATGGGGCCTGATGAGATGCATTCCACTGCCCTGAGGGAATTTACTGATGTAGTTGCCAAGCCACTCTCCATCATATTTGAAAAGTAATGGCTGTTAGATGAAGTCCTCATGAGTGGAAAAAAAGGAAGCATTGTATCCATTTTTTAAAAGAGTAGAAAGGAGGACCCTGGGAATTATGAACCTGTCAGTCTCACCTCTGTTCCTGGGAAGACCATGAAACAGATCCTCCTAGAAGCCCTGCTGAGGCACACAGGGAACAGGAAGCAGCATGGATTCACCAAGGGCAAATCCTGCCTCACCAAACTAGTGGCCTTCTAAGATAGGCTGACTACATCAGTGGAACAGGGAAGAGCTACAGATTTCATTTATCTGGAATTCTGTAAAACCTTTGACACAGTCCCCCACAACATCCTTCTCCATAAACATATGGATTTGCTCGGTGGACTATTCAGTGGACGAGGGATTAATTAGATGATCAAACTCAGAGTGTAGTGGTCAACGGCTCAATGTCTAGAAGGAGTTCAGTGACAAACGGTGTCCCTCAAGGGTCCATACTGGGACATGTACTTTTTTAATATCTTCACCAATGACATAGATAGTGCTATTGAGTGCAGCCTCAGCAAATTTGAAGATTAAACCAAACTGAGTGGTACACTTGACATACCTGAGAAATGGGATGCCATTCGGAGTGATCTGAACAAGCTAAAAAAGGGGGCCTATGCGACTTTCATGAGATTCAACAAGGTCAGGTACAAGGTGCTGCAGTTGCGTAAGGGCAACTCTGAGCATTAATACAGGTTGGAGGATGAAGACTTGGTGGTGCTCGTGAGTGAGAGACTTCACATGAGCTGACAATGTTTGGACACAGCACAGTAAGCTTATTATGTCCTGGGGTGCACCAAAAGCAGTGTGGTCTACATATTGAAGGAAGTGATTCTGACCTCTAGTCTACTCTCTACCTGGAGTGCTCCACCCAACTTTGGGGTACCCAGCACAGGAAGGACACAGACCTGTTGAACTGGATTCAGAGGAGGCCCATAAAAATGAACACACACCTGGAACACTTCCACTATGAGGAAAGACTGAGAGAAATAAAATTATGCAGCCCAGAGAGGAGCCTGTGGAGACATTGCGGCCTTTCAATACTTAAAGAGGGCTTATAAGAAACATGGGGATAAAGTTTTTGGCAAGGCCTGTTGCAATAGTGTAAGGAATAATGGTTTTAAAATAAAATAGGGCAGATTTGGTCTAAATACAATAAATCATTTTTTTTCCATGACAAAGGTGAAACACTGAAGCAGGTTCTCCAGGGAAGTTGTGAATGTCCCATCACTGGAAGTGTTCAAGGTCAGGTTGGATGAGGTGGTAAGATGATCTAACTGAAGATGTCCTTGTTTATTGCAGGGAGTTTGGACTAGATGATCTTTAAAGCACCCTTCCAACATGAAATATTCTATGTATTCTATGCACAACAAACAGCTTCATTTTGTGTCCCAGGTTTTACCAATGTGTCATTTGTAGATCAAAATTCAATAACTGTAACTCAGGAAACAAACACATGCTCATACTCATACTCACAACAATGCTCATACGTTAAAGCAACTGCATACTTTAGTTTTCTTTCATAATATTATTTTTAACTTCAAGTCTTCCAAAATGTCTTTAGGTAAAGTAACTCCCTTTTACAAATCTATAGTGTATGTATACATTATTTTTAATGATAGATTCACTCTCCACTTTCAGACAACGCTTCTCCTAGCATCCTCACTTTCCTATGGCTTTCTTTGTTCCTTTTCTATTTTTCTAGGAACATAGGCCTTAAAGCAACACTGTCAATCGTCTAAGATTAATCCCCTACTATTGAACAACTACTCTATAAAGTCTTCACTTAAGGTCCTAAATTTACACATGACCAATTTATACTCATTTATGCCTATTAGTATTTTAAATTACTGCATTTATCTTAATATTTTCTCCTTGTATTTACCAGGAATAATCACATCTACTATTAACTTGTATTAGGCTAAGCCAAAATCCCCACATATGAGTTAAGTGCCATACTAGCTTAAACCAGTCTAATTTGAGATTATCCTTTCTGCTTCTACTTCCATCCTCAGTCATGTGTGCTATGAGTAGAAACTGGATGCCATGCCATTGTACACTAAGCCAGTTTAGAGAACTAATTCAAAAGCAAACTGAATGTAAATTAAAAAAAAATAAAATTGTACAACTCTTGAAGATTCTTTCTCTGGTGAAGTGTTGGTTTCTTAGTTCTCATCCTTGAACAGCATTATCGATGATGCACATGCATTTCTTTTAGTACAAGTAACTCAGAATGTTAGGAACAATTTTCTCAAGATGCTGATTATGGAATTTAGAGTTTGGATCACATCACATATCATAAAGCCACACCTTTGATTTCTAGGAATTTTTATTCCCAAAAGACCTGGATCTTTTCAAGCAATTGATTTCAACTGTTCATGTACTCCTTTATTAGGATATTCTAAAAGCAGAATATGACTGTCATCAAAATCACAGAAAGTACATGTCTCAGGAAAAGAAATTTCATTGAAGATAACTTTCTAGCAAAGGTGTTTGAGAATCCAGCTAGGGCAGGTACTCTCTTGCACTTTATTCTTATGAAGAAGGAGAATTCTTGGGGAAGTGAAGGCCAGGGGCACCTTCGGCTGTAGTGACCATGAGATGACACAATTCAGGATCCTAAGTGCAGGAAATAGGGCAAAAAGCAGTATTTCAACCCTAGATTTCATGGGAGCAGATTTTGGCTGTTCCAATGACCTGCTAAAAAGGATTCTCTGGACACAGTCCATGAATGTAGAGGAGTTCAGGATACCTGGTTGCTTTTTCAAAAACCACATTCTCCAAGCTACAGAACAGCTCAGTTCTACATCTGAAAGTTGGCTAATTTGATGAGTTCAGGAGGTTTGGAACAGGTGGCACAAAGTCCACTAATCATTTGCTCCAGGGGTTGACACAGGCCAATATTATTTAAGATCATAATTAGTGAAGGGAATGATGAGACAGAGTGGGTACCCTCACCAAATTTGTAGATAATAGAAAATTTGGAGGAGTGGTTGACAGATCAGGTGGTTTTACTGCCATTCAGTGAGAAATGGTGCGAGAAAGCAGCAAGGGCTAACAGCTCCCTATGGGATAGGGAAGTGGTAGCCCAAAGCAATAACATACTTGGCAAGGAAGAAGCCTTGCTAGACCATACCCTATTCCACTGTTCTCAGTAAGAAGAGCAGGGCAGACACAGAGATGGTAGCCAAGTTCAGCCAAGAGTGTAGATCTCTGGACAAGTTTGTGAAAAGCAGACAAACATGATGTTAAGACAGAAAGTCAACTGAAATGTAAGAAATTGATCTGCTGTGGGTAATCAGGGTCATACATAGTCCAGAGATCACCAGACAGAGCCATAATGATAGCACAGGTTCAAGGTTTAGCTAGGAAGTCAGACCACAAGTCTGACCAACATCTGAACCAACAAAGTCCATCATCAGGCAAAGGTATGGTTTTCTGGAGAGAAGCAATTTTACAACATACCTCAGGCACAAAATTGATGCTTAAGGCTCTGCCTAAACGGAACTTCTAGGTATATGGGCAGAAGGTGGATGGTCCAGGTGAGATTGATAAGGGATACTTTTGCCTTAAAGACCATTAAAACAGGAACTTCATGAAGTTTAACAAGGGGAGATGTGAGAAGACACCAGAGGCTGCCCCTATGATAGACCACGCTGTTTCCCTTGGCTCCGAGATGGACCTGCTACTGGCCAAAGCTGAACCAATAAGTGATGATAGCAGTGTCTCGGTGATAAAATACTTAAGAAAGCATAAAAACCGCAGGGAAACAACAGCAGGGAAAGAGGAGTAAGAAAATATGAGAGGAACAGTCCTGTTGATAGCACCGTCAGTTGAGAAAAAGGGAAAGGAGGTGCTCCAGGAACCACAGAAGAGATTACTTTGAAACCCAAGGAGGCCCCTGCTGGAGTAGATATCCACACTGTGAATCCCATGCTGGAAAAGGTGAATATATTCTGAAGGAAGCTGTAGCCTATGGAGACTCCAGTCCAGAAGTGTCTCTTGGCAGGAACTACGGCTTTTTAAGAGGAACTCGTGCTGAAGCAGTCCGTTCCTGAAGGACTTCACCCTGTGGAAAGGATCCATGATCAAGCAGTTCTTGAGGAATTGCAGCACATGGGAAGGATCCATGTTTGAGAAGTTCAGAAAAGACTATCCTGTGGGATGAACTCCACAGTGGTGGAGGGGAAGAGTGTGAGGAATAAGGAGCCAAGTAATTGACAATAAATTAAATTATTTTCCCAAAGTGGAGTCTGATTTGCCAGTGATGGTAACCTAGTGAGTGATCTCCCTGTTCTTATCTTGACCCAAAAGCCTTTCATTGTATTTTCTCCTCTTGTCCTGTTGATGAAGGTGAGAGATTAGCTTGGTAGGCACCTGGTGGCCAGCAAAGGGCACATATGATGAGAGTCACTGGGCAGAAAATCTCATGTTAGTATAGGAAAAAATCTTTTTACTGTGAAGCTGGACAAATTATGGAGCAGGTTACTCAAACAAGCAATCACCTGTAACTGACCCTGCTACATGGACTAGATTATCTCAGGAATTCATTTCTGACCTAAGTTATCCTATGAATCTGTGAAAAGCTTTCTAGTTAAATTATTTTTTCTATTGCTGACTTTTGTAATAAAGATGAATATGCATCTTGTCACAGTAATATTTATCTAGTGTGAAGTGTAATTTTCTTGAAAAACATCTGAGCACAAAATATTTTTCATGCTGATTCCCCAATTAGAATAAAAATGTATTCTACAGAATTTTTTTTCTTCTATTAAAATAAAATCAAACCCCAAACAAGAATTCTGATGGGAGCATATATCATGTCAGAAAAGTAACCTATTAATTAAGAAAACAAAAAAGCAAATGCATATTCAGCCCTGAAAACTGTAATTCTTTTCCTTAACCTATACTTCTGCTAAGGTGGAAATGCATTTCTTCAGAGAAAATGTATTTAATTTTTTCTGCATATGGATATATATATTACTTGTACTTATATAAAATTTTCTGTCATAGAAAATTATGAAAAAATTCCTAAACATATGCTAACACGTGATCAGTAAAGGTACAGCTTATTCTTATGCCTAACAGTAAGCACTACTGAGCTAACATCTATATTCCCATATTTAGTGTTTTTAGTAGCCTAGCAGAGAAGAGTATTTGAGATATCTCAGGATACACCTATTTTTGACCGGTGAAAGGAAATAATTGTCATTTTTATTGAAAAGTTAAGTATCAGTTGATTTTATTACCTCATTCTTCAGAGACTTTGAGAATCCAACAGCACTGACTTAAGACAATAAACATTTGCATTTTCTGTGTATCTAAATCAAACCTATATTAAAGAGAATAATTTAGTCTCACCTATGGAGTTATCTTTCTGTTCTAGAAAGATGGTCACATTTTGTTTATTATTATTTTAGGCAGTGCTTTTCTTCTTTGATGGCCATAAGAATGCTATTACAAATTGTTCAATAGACAATAGAGTGACAGAGGATTCAGAAAAATGTTCAAGAAACACAACAATTGCTAGTAAATGAGTAACTTGCTTGAGTATTTCACCAGAGGCAAAATGCAAATAATAATAGGCACATAAGGCTCTTTATTTTCTCATTTAACTGTAAATTATAATATTTATGATGTCCTGCTTAATTTAGCCGAGCATCTAGCTTTTATAAATTTTAAAAAGTTAACACAAACCTGTGTTCTGTTTGTTTTGTCAGCTGATGTAATAATAAAATAATAAAAAATAATGATAATTAAAAAATGCCATACGTCATTTTTCCCATCTACTTCCTGGTTGATTCCATTTTTCTAAAACAAGGTTTGGGTTTCCTTACTGGATGTTTAACTACATGCTAATTAATGATCAGGGCTGTTTTCCAGTTATTCAGATGTTTATCTATGAAACAGAATTTATATTGTCAGGTCTTACTCTTTTTGATGGACCTATTTAGATAAAATCTGTAAATGTGGGGGCAATGACTGTTTTGTGTTTATACACAAGCTAGCAAATGGAGTTCTTAATTGGGGTCTTGTTCATCTAAAATCTCTTACGGTAAACTTACTTGTCAATGCACTAAAATTGAGCCTATAAACATCAGTTTTTGGCAACTCTGTGCTTATTCCATAGGGTACTGTCTCATAAAGAAGATAAATTATCACCCCAAATAGCTTTCTGCAAGGAAAAATATAACTTGCTTTAAGTAAAAAATGTGTGCCAGCTAGACAAATGCTTAAATGTATAACCATTCCCATACACTGTCAAAATTCTCATATATTTAAGATATATTCATGAATGTAAGCAACCAGTAAATCCAGCATAAACATGGTGTTGTTTAACCCCAGCCAGCAACTAAGTACCAACAGTCACGTGCTCATTTGCCTACTCAGTAGGACGGGGAAAAGAAACAGAAAAAGGTAAAAGTAAAAGGTAAAACCCACATGTTAAGGTAAGAACAGTTTAACAATTGAAATAAAGTAAAATATAGTGCTAATACTAATAATGATAGTGTTTAGGTAGACGACAACAAAAAGAGAGAGAAATTTTGTCCAAGGGGAAAGAAAGAACAATGAAACACACTACGATTACTCACCTCATGCTGATTGATGTCCAACCCATCCCCAAGCAGCAATCTGTCCGTCCTGGCAAACTCCTCCCAGTTTATATACTGTACTTGATATGTTGTGATATGGAATATCCCTTTGGTCAGTTTGAGTCAGCTGTCTTGACTGTGTTTTCTTCCAGCTTCTTGTGTACCTCCTCACTGGCAGAACATGGGAAAGTGAAAAGTCCTTGATTTAGAATAAGCAATACCTCATAACAAGTCAAATATCAGTATGTTATCAACATTGTTCTCATTCTAAATCCACTATGTCACCTGGTAGGGAGAAAATGAACTCTATTCCACATGAAATCAGGACAGAAGGATAGATCCAGGGAATTTAAAAAAAAACAGGAAGTTCAAAATAATTTTGGCAGACTGAATTGAAGCAGCAGAAGGTAATAAGTGTACCTCGTAACCACAGCAGAAAACAGTACAGAACAATGAAGCTTAAATATAATGCGTAAAAATTGTAATAAAACACCTTTAAACAGATGTTCAGAAAACCTATGGAGAACTAAAAAGAAAAAAAAAAGACTAAACAAACAAAAAAACCCAAGAAAACGCACACATCCTCAATCTTACTCAATATAAATATATTTCAAGTACAAATAAACATAGTACTTTTATCTTTTTATCTATTTATTTTTATTTTTGTATAGAACTCAACAGTTAAGAATATCATCATGAAAATGGTGTCAGTTACTGCCATGATAAAGGAAATTTTTCAAAAACCTAAGAATATTATAAAATTACTGATGATGATCATCTTAAGTGTTTATCAATTCACTTTCTTCCAGTCCCTCCAGACCAAGAAATTTTTGAGGTGTTCTTAAAGCATCTGACTGGGCATCAGTGTCTAAAGGTCTAAGGTTACAGTGATGCCTAAGGTTTGGGGTGAATTTTGTGGATTTTTGGAGTTTTAGAGGTATAGGTTTCTTGCTCACATATTAAGGGGTGTTTGGAGTTACTAAAGGGATTTTCTCACATATTCTTGGGCTCTCTGAAGGTCGTGGTGTTTTTCAGAGCCACCTGCAAGATAACTTGAAGTCAAAACAATAGAAGAGCCCAGAAACCATTGGAGGTGGCCCAGGGGGCATGGTCCAGGACCCTGATGGGTGGACCACAGGGGAAAATTAGAAATAATGATTGGTTATGGGTATCTCATATGTTAATTGTGTAGAAGGGTATAAAAGTTGTAACCCTACTGAGGGCTGGGTTCTTCGGGGATTTTCGGATGTGGGGATCCTCGTTGCATCCACGCGTATTTGGTGGGCCCAGCGGAGGCCTGAAGCCTCTGATCTCCCAATAAAGGTATTGTCTATCTTTCTCCATTGATGTTATGTCTGAGTGCCTATCTTCCAGGATTTTAGGCATCAACAGAAAACAAGGTAGACTACTACTGCTCACACCAATAAGGTTATTGAAGGGATTGAATATTTAGACATATTTGGAAGGCGTTTCATATTTTGTTAATTCTAATATTCATTAAAATAAATCACTGCAAACCTGGTAATAAAATTTCTTCTGAGATGTGGAAGTATGTGGTCCTTTTATATGTGCAAGTTCTTTCTAAGAACAGTCTAAAAAGTGAGTCAGAGACCATCTCCTGAATTAATTTAAAAGTTTTGACTAGGAAATAAAAGTAGATAATATAACTGAGAAGTTATTGACTGTTTTCATTCCACTATTTTTGTGATGAGATGGGAGGGAATTTTTGCTATTCGCTTTCTATGATAGTCTACTTACTCTCTGTTCACAACCTGATAGGTTTTCCCCGGCTTTGAGAATACAAAGATGCAGATATACAGCTTCAATTAATGGAAGTCTCATGCTGGTTTTGGCTGAGACAAATTTAGTTTTCTTCATAGTAACCAGTATGAGGCTGTGTTTTGAATTTGTACTGGAAATACGTGGATGTTTTCATTATTGCTGAGCAGTGATTAAACTGCATTAAGGCCTTTTCTGTGTCACTCCATCCCACTAGTGAGGGAGTGGTGCACAACAATTTGAGAGAGGACACAGTGCCACGGACAGAGAGATGACATTTGTGTTCCTAAGTAATTTTTGCATGTGATGGAGCTTTGATTTCCTGGAGGTGGTAGAACCACTTGCAGATGGGAAGCAGGGAATGAATTTCTTGTATTGCTTTGCTTGCTTGCATGACTTTTGCTTTGTTTGTAAACCAAATCATGAGCTTCACTTTAGTGCTTCTGTTTCTTTCCCCCATTCTGCTGTGTGGCAAGTGAGGAAGGAAGTGTGTGGGGCTTAGTTGCCAGCTAGGCTAAACCACTACAGTATTATTTTTGGCAGTATACCTGATAAGCTCAATTTAATTAATAATGTTACTGAAAGAAACCCCACATTATTACAAAGAAGTATTGCAATAAAATATGGCATAACATAAATTTCTGCATAAAAATATCTTTTAACTGTACAGGTATTTTTTTTCTCTTGATAACCAGTAGGCTACATGTACCACCTGAAACCCTGAGTAGATTGTCTGCTTGGAGTGGACTTTGAAAAAGGTGAAAGTAAAAACAAGGAGTTGTGTGAGAGTTGTCAGTCTTCCAGATTTTACATTCAAATAAACTCAAATTTATGAGCACAACTAAGTGAAATTCGACTTCAGGGATGGAAATAAACCAAACATTCTGTTCACTAAATTGTCTCATCCAGTATTCCTGAATACCAATGCAGCAACCTATCATATTGCAATCTTTACAAGAAGTTTTAATTCAAGAAATTGAAAAGTTCAAGCTTTTTTTTCTTTTTTTTTCAATATAAACATGTACTTTATCTTTAGCATAGTAGTTTGAACACTTTGAATATTTTCATTTTACTTTTCTATGTTGTTTCTTTCATTTATTCTTTTTACTAATTCAACAATTTATGAAACTTTGTAAAAAATCAAAAGTATTTAATTATGCTTGTCATAAATGTATATAAATATTATATTCCAAGCAAAGATCTACTTGACCTGGACTGTATTTATTCTAATGAAGCAAAATCAAAATCAAGTTTGAATAATTTCTGATTTGTTGGGTGCAGTCATTCACACATAATATCAAGTTTAATGAAGAAGAAAAAAAGACATAATTATTTTCTTAAGTATGACAAATTTAATGTAGTCATCTTTAAACTCTTTTACCTAAAAATAATTTTTCTCTTAATTTTATAATTTTCTGATTAAATCTTTCACTTTTATACTAAAAAAGGCTATAAATTTGCGTTTAACAGTAAAAGCAGATTTATGATTATGTGGTAGTTTGACCCTGCTCAACAGTCAATCACCCACACAGCTGCTCACTCATTTCCCTTACCATGGGACACAGAGAAACTAGAAGGTGAGAAGCTTTGGGGATTTAGAAGTTCAATAGGTGGGGGAAAAAAAGCTGTGCATTCAAGCAAAGCTAAATAAGGAATTCATTCACTACATCCTATCAGCATGCAGATGTTCAGCCACTTCCAGGAAAGCACAAGTAATGGTTACTTAGTAAGCCAAACATCATAGTCATGGATGTTCCCTTCACTTCTCCTTTCCTTGAACTCTTATTGCTGATCACATCATATGTTATGGAATAATCCTTAGGTCAATGCTGACCAGTTATTGCAGCTGCGTCAATTCCCAGTTTCTTGTGTACATTCAGCTGATCACTAAGAGGGAAAAATGGGAGCAGAATAATCAGAAGAGAGAGCCCTCATGCTGTGCAACCACTATTTGGTAAGAGCCAAAACACTGTGTTATCAGTATTGGCTTAGTCACAAATCCCTGGTGCTATGAAGAAAATTATCTGCATCCTAATCAGACTCATCACAGAGTAAGTAGGATTTCTCATTTCTTTCAAGCATGGTATACTTTAAAAGTGACTAAGTTTATCATCACAGTATTATCACACAAGGTTATTGGAGTTGAGATTTCTATTGAAGCAAATATTGTATAAATATATAATGAATAAGAGCACACAACACTATGCCTATAGAATAACTGAACAACCTGTCCAACAAGGTGGTGTTAAATGAGTTGGTAACTCATATTTCCAGTGTCTTTTCAGCATTCTATTAGCTGACCCTTACCAGAATGATGTAATAAAAAGTATCAGGTCCTAGCTATGTGAAGAATGAGCTTTTGTGTGCAGTTCATGATGGGCTAATCTTTTTAACTACTAAACCCTTCAACAGAATCCCTGGGAAAAATAAACAAACGAACAAAAAAACACAGCAGTGGCCTTGCTGAGGATTTATATTACCATTTCCATGATAAAATAAACACTAATTCCCTAATAACAGTTTTAAAGTAAATGCCAGAGTAGCAAAATCTAGGAACATCTCTGTGAGCCTCAGAGATATTTCATATAGAATAAAAGGACAGTGAAAAAGAGTTTGGGAGAAGAGAAAGTAATGAACGTACATGTATTATAGTCCATAAATAGAAAGCTCTTGGACAAGTAGAAAGTCTTAATCATCAATATCTTTTAAGGATTTTTGCAAGTGACATTTATTGCTTTACATGAAAGTTCTTTAATTGTCCGATATTGCCGGAAGCCGAATAACCCAAGGTTATCTCAGTTAAAATCGAAGAACTGCAATCCAAGACACAAAGAAAACAGGAGTTTTACTCTAAGAAAGAAACATGTGAAAGAGCACTGAGTGATATCATGCTTGTAGAGTTAGAGAAGGTCAGTATTGCAGTAAAAGTAGAAACTGATATAATTTTGATTTACAATTTTGAAAAAGAGAGGAGTTGCAGGGAGATGTTGACTTTTCAACCTCACTACAGCAAGTGTCAGAGTAGAGATGAGGACATAGATTACCTAATTTACAGCATTCTGCTCTAGCCATTAAGCTGTTAAATAGCATTATTTCAACTAATGGAAAACCATTAACTTTTTGGAGTGTCATTTAATGTTAGAAGAGCTGATTGCTAAAGAACAATTGAGTTTCTACAGCATATTTTTTATGGTTCTTAATTAGGGATATGTCCTCAAATAAACTCATAAAACCTATGTCTCTCCTGCTTAAAGTTCCTTAGGTCATAGAGTTTTAAAGTGCTAATAAATCTCTGCTAGCTGACATCACCTCCTGACTCTTCAAGTGAAATTTTCCTCCCAAGTTATTATATTGCCTTCTTTATTTCTGCATTAGGGTCATTTATTAATTTATTGTCATTGTTAATTTATACATTATAATTGTAAATCCATTTACCTTCACAGTGTGAAACATTATAGGGTTTCCAATGATCAACTGTACTACAAAATTCACTTTCAAATAATAATTTGAATGTTGGTATACAAGATAATATAAATACTAATTATTAATAAATAGTACAATACTTTTTAATTGAAATTAAATTATGGTGCATCTTTTCAATTTCAATAGTTACACATCATAAGTACCACTTTAGGGTAACCTTAGCAAGGATTTGCTGATTTGTCACATTCCAAAACAGAAAGAGTATCTAAAATCAGACTTTTCTTGGAAAAATTAGCTAATGAATAGTATATCTACTTGAGGCATAGAATTGGAGGCATAACACAAATTTGTAGTTATAATCTTTCAAAGGAAGGATTTTCTATCTCTACCTCATTTGAGTTCATTTCTCTCAAGAGTTAGGAACATGATTATAATACTAAGGCAGAACAGAATGAAGAGCAGCATTTTATGAAACATAGAGAAGCATTTCAGAATAGATACATCCAGTAGGCACTCTAAATAAATATACATGTTTAATACATAATCGATATTTTGAAAGATATATTGTACAGACAAAATAAATTAAAAAGCAGAGTACTAGAAAATACATTATCCCTATAGAATCTTTGACTGAAGCAACTTTCAGGCTATCATCAAACACATCAGTTTTATACTATTTAGGTGTCAACAGTAGCAATTATAAATAGAATTGATTTTTTTTTGTGAGAAAATTCTGTCAGACCTCAGAGGAACAAAATAGGGTGAACTTCCTAAAGTTGTGATCTACATGATGTTGCATGTTTATTGGAGGTCCATCTCATGTTGCAGGAATTTGTGTCAGCAGCATCCGAAGAGACGTAGTATTATCCCTACTCTTTCCTTATAACATTGGCTCTAGTAAATAACATTTTAAATGATACTTTTGTC
Organism: Campylorhamphus procurvoides; assembly: GCA_013396655.1. NCBI lineage: Eukaryota > Metazoa > Chordata > Aves > Passeriformes > Dendrocolaptidae > Campylorhamphus > Campylorhamphus procurvoides. The sequence continues at coordinate 134,189 of WBMV01000959.1, read as the reverse complement.
TAAGTGTCTTTCATACTGGGATCATAATGAATCAGCACCTCTGGTAGATAAAGCATACCTGAAGACTGCTATAAGATTAACATCAGAGAAAAGTGTAATGTCAGTAAAATCAGTCTCAAAATGCTGCATGTCCCCTCCTACACACTGAGACTTATGAATGATCTTGAAAGAAAAAAGGAGAGTGTATGACAGAGTTGGATGGAAGACAGGTTAGAGGTCTACTATTGAGGACTAAGGCATTTTAAGCATAGGAGTGATTGATGGTGCTCAGTTAAACCACTGTCTTCTGCTACAGTGTGTGGACCACTATTCTCATGGCTTATTGAAATCGTCACCATGGCATGGATAAGGCAGGAGAAAGGACAATATTGCCTTGGCAGCAGATGAGGATAACCAAATTTATTGAACTTATAAAGTGGCCAGACAACATTTTGACATAAAAGTAACAATATGTCCTAGTAAATAATGGTGCTCAGTGCACTTTATTTACTCTGTTGAATGGAAGCTATTAAGTAATAGTCTTGGATAACTATTCTTGGAGCAACTGGAGAAGAGACATGCCTAGTTCTAGTGGAAGGGAACCTGTTTGAATAAATGGATTGAAGCTCCTATCCTTTTGCTACTGATCCTGTTGCACCTTCAGTCCTTGAGACTGACATTTTTGATCACTACAGATTGGTGGCTATGGAACAAAGGCTTCAGGTATTTGGAATGGGCAGTGTGATTTGAGCAGGTAAAAACTCAGAAAAAAGCTAGAGAAATCCTCAGGACTCTGCTGACTGCAGCAGTATGGGATGCGCTCGGGTGACATGCCTCACAGATATATCTGGCATTTTCTTGTCAATTGAAGTAATTTGCTTAGAACAGTATCAAACTGAAACAAAATTATTTTAATAAATTGATCAGAAGAGAAAGAAGGAAAGAACCTACTTTTATTATTTCTTTTTTTACTCTAAATTGTAAAAGGCAAATGTTGATAACTCATAAAATGAGATGCTAAGAGAACAGTGGAGAGGTTGAGTCAGGCTGAGGTAACATATTCACAAAATCAATTGATCCAAAACCCCTAAGGGTATTACTTTATAATTTTCCTACTTCCCTCATGTTTGCAGGAGAAACTCTGAACCTTTACTTTTATCCTAATCTTTCAGGAGCTCAAAATATATATAAGGAATAATGTCTATGCCTAAACTTGAAGTGGCATGAAAATTTGTAGCAAGCACTACCAGAGGAATATAAATTCATCATCTAGTTTAAAGCTAAATATAATTTTCCCAGGAGTTAAATCTCCTGGCTGGATTAACTCATCTGCTCACTTTAATGAGGTTAGAATGTCAGTTATATAATCTTTCCTACTAGAAACTGGACAGGAGAGGCAGGAGAGACAGTATCTCTTCCCCATAACAGGTTTTTCTGGATGGTTGGTTGGGTGGTTGGGTTTGTTTTCATTTTGCTTTTCAGAGCATTTAAGGGTGCTATGCAGCCTCTATGAATTGCATAAATTTCTATATATTTCTATTCTTCTTGCTTCAGTTAATTCAGTTGAGTATTTTTATTTGTGTTTAACTGTATTCAGGCACAAATTTCTTTATACAACTGAAACAAGAAGAAAATTCACAATTATTTAGATGTATAAGTCTTTGGGATCAGCTTAGGTTCAGATACAGTTCTCCAAGCTTTTTAAGATTATGGTTCTTTTCTTTATGTCCATTTTATATTTTCAAGGCCTGTGATACTTTTTGAGGGGCAAAGAGGTTATTTGATTTGTTTTTCCTCCATTGACATCAAGGCTTTATAGGCTGAAGTTAAGAAATACAGGTGCTGGGAAGAAGAAATAAGGGAGAAAGAAGAGATGAAAAAAAACACACATTTGCATGAGTTTGCTTTTAGAAAGAGAACAAATTCCTCATAAAGTCCCTTTAGAGAATAAAATTGCATTTTAAAACACATTTGAAGAAACTGTACAGGATGCAGACAGATCTGCAACTACAATGCAATTACATATTCCTAGGACCATAAGATAGCGACGTTGCTCAGCTAATGGTTAGTCAAAAGAACTCAAAGTTGTCACCAGATATTTCCTTCAAATCTAAAGCTTTCATGTTTAAAATACAACAAAAATGTATCTACACAACTGTGAGATCCAGATGTTCATTATTTCCTGAGATGCATTCAGCATCAGTTCTCACTAAAGCAATAGTCCTTAAGATATCATGTGACTGTAGGTACTGAGTTCAGAAACCTGTAATTGTAACTGCATTACTGAAAAAACGAGTACTTCAAAATAACCATGGAATCTCTTGACTTCTCAGTATTTTCATCCATATATATGTTTAAATGAATGGTCCCCACACCCTAGTAATTTCAGATTGTTAGTGCCAATAAATTATGTTAGACCAAGTATAATTGTAATTTCTGAAATATGTTCCCATGAGCCAATTTGTAATTAATGCAATCTGCCAAGGAAACCTACAAAACACTAACTCCTTTAACAGAAGTTTTGATAAAAATGAAAATACTGTTTCAAAGAACCACAAAACTTGAGGTTGGAAGGGACTTATTAAAATCATGTAGTCCAACCTCCCTGTTAAAGCAGGGTCAGTTACAATAGGTTACCCAGAAAAGTCTCCAGTCAGGTTTTTACTGTCTCCCCATATGGAGACTCCACAACCTCTGGGTGGCCTCTTCCTATGTATGAGAACACTCATTGCAAAAGAGTTCTCTTTAAATCAGATGAAATATTATATTCTTTAATTTGTATTAATTTAATTCTGTTATCCCATCAGCAGGCAGCAGTGGGAAGAATCTAGCTCCCTCATCTTCATTATCTCCCATTTCATCATACATATCAACAAAATTCATCATGGTCCATCCTCCCACCACCTCTCCTCTGCAAAGTTTTCTCTGCTCCAGGCCAAACAGAACTATATGCCCCAATATTTCCTCAAATGTAAGATGCTGCAGTCACTTCATCACCTTTGCTGGACTCACTCTACTAAGTTGTCTGTTGTACTAGAGAGCCCAGAACTCAACAGATGCAGATGTAACTAAATGTAGCCTCATCAATGTCAAGTAAATGATCATCTCCTTTAAGCTGATAAAAAAATTCTTCCTAATGCAGACCAAATGTAAGAATAGCAGGGGGTAACAGTGAAGAGGGATGGATAAGCCTTAATAACCTCTCCATAACATTCCAAATACAAGACCCTGGCAAGCAGTGAGTTTCTGTCAGTGAGGAGATAGGTCAACAGCTGAGGACCGTTATTCCTCACAGCAGAGAGCCTCCTACCATTGTCATTGTTTCCTCCTACTGATCCTGAATGGTTCAAGATCAGCAGCCAGAAACACTCAAATTTACAAAATTCCCCATTCCTCATCTGTTATGAGGGCACTGAAGTTACTTTTTAACTGTAAGTTATTAGTTAGGGTAGGAGACTTCCTTCTGGTATGATGAATCACCAGCTTCATCATGCCTGGAGTTTAAACCCTCATAAACACAGCCTCTTCCTAACTCTCCACTAGTTATAGGTTTTGGCTCTTGAAGCCTCACAGGCGATCTGGACATTCTCTGATCTCTCTGATGCTGCAGTCTACTGACTTCCCTCAAGAGTTCTTTTTCTTGGCAACATAGCTCCTTAAGATCACACACTTTTTGCAGACTAGAATAGGATATGCCCCAGCCTCAGCAAAGGGCCTGCAGCTTGGGTCTTGCAGAGATGCATCTTTCTTCTGAGGCTCCATTCAGGTCAAAGAATCCAATCACAAACAAACAGTTTCTCCATCTGTGGACTATGTTTTTTAGCAGATGACCACCTAAAGACAAGTGTCCTGGAAAGAGAAAGTTTATCTATTCTTCCTTCACATCCTGCTGCTCAAACTGCCAGATTAGGGAGTGCTGAAAGGGGCAGGATCCTTATCCTTACCCAACAGTAGTAGTAATATTTACCGGATAAGTTTTGATAATTATATCATATCTAAATTTAGAAATTAAAACCTTGAGACAGCAGCTAATTTTACAGCTAATTAGCTACCTTTTTTGATGAGCAAGATGTATGTTCAGTTTGATTTTGGATAGTACAGACAAGAAATTATAAGTAGGGAAAAGAAATTCTTTCCCTCTATGGCTTAGGGTTTTTTATTAGATGACATTCTAATCCTGGTGTTAAATAAATACATAAATAAATAAATACATACATAGCAAATACCCACTATACTAAATAAATAAACACTGTACTCAGCCAGATGTTTATTTCAGTTACTTCTGTGGCTTTTCAAATATACAACTTAGACTATAGCTCCTGCCGTGGATGAGCTTCAGCAGTGTTTCAACCATACTAACAGAATATGGGACCATTTCATGTTGTGTTTTGTTTATTTATCTGTGATCAAGTCAGATATGGTGCACAAGTCTAACACCTCCATTCATACAATTCCAGTGAAGGAACTACTAATCTCATGAAGAATTTTTTTCATTGACATCAATTAGCCAAAATATAAACAAAACTTAAATGTAAGAATTATTTTAGTGACCGATTATTATTGGTAAGTTTAATGTTTCATCATCAGAAACTTCATATGATGTAATTTTATTTTTTTCTTTTTTTTACATATATTTCATATCACCACTGCCTGCATAGATACTTTCAGGTCATGGTTCATTTAATGTGAATAGACATGAGATGAGTCACTGAAAGGAGCCTGGGCCATACCAAATTTACGCATTTCCATGTAAACAGCTATATTTGGTTACATAAATCTCATCCATATGGCAAGCTTAGTTTTATTTCATTTTCCATTGGGATCATTTTAGATTACAGTAGCTGTTTAAACAGTTGAAATATATTGGCTTAATGGGCACTTTGGGGAAAATATTGGAAGTAGATAAATGTGTCAGACAGAAAGAATTTAAGCATAGAAAAGGAAATGCCTAGGTTAGACAGCAGAGATGGTTAGAAAATGGAGAGAGGAAGAGAGCAGTAAGAAATGCAAAACACTGTCATATTGAAGAGCATGCTGAGTTTTCAGATTTCTTGGACTGAACAATAAGGCCAGGCCTGCAAAATGATACCTTTTATTTTAAAGCAGAAGACCTCATCTGGGACTGGAAAACTCTGAAATGTGCATGTTATAGATGTCATCATATGTAGTCATTCAGTTATGTAATCAACCCATGCTTAGGTCACTGTCTTCCTCCAAGAAACAGACTCTTAAATGCTATTAATCTAGTAGATAGAGTTTTGGATTAAAATGTAGATTTACAGACAAAAGGCGGTGACAATCTAGTAATTTCATGTACATATAAGGCTAAGACTGAATCACGTTGGTATTCTGCAGAACTCCATTATAATGGTGCCGAGACAAATTTTGGGGAATAGCAAACTTTAAGCAATCCTCAATAATACCAACTAAGTGAATGATGTAAACTACCTCAGAATGTTCACTGTGAAAATGCTGGTAGTCTCCAGCTCTGTTTTAGATTTATTGACATTTCCTAGATCTAGAAATTACTTCATTATTTTGCCCCAATTTGCTGTTTGCTTCCATTTCCACCTATTCAGTACTGAATACACCTACCTTATCAAGAAATGTGTCTAATCCACCTTGCTGCCTTTATAAATTATTTTCCTATAAGGCTTCAAGAAAAAGAACCCCAAACCAAACAAACAAAAGCAGACAGAAAAAAGTTTTATATCTACAGCCATAGACAAATAAAATCATAACAGGTTGCAGCATCTGTACCTATCCAGATGAGACAGTGTTTACATACACTAGAGGTAGATTCAAGAAAATGCTGATTGAATGGTCTATTGAGGATAACTCTGGTTTCAATATGTGTTTCTATTTTACTTCATAGTCCTACCACACATCTCCGATTTCTTGTGCCACCTGATAGATACAGAATAACCCTGAGAAACATAGTGATGTTGGGAAAAATAATGACTTTTCCATCTATGGTAGATTAATTATTTTGACTATTAGGGACGCAAGAGTTAATAATCCAAATCTAAGTGAATCTTCCTAGGGGTTATTTTCATACCTTGTGTTGGGGAAGAAGCAGTTTTGGAAGCTGATTCTGATAACAAATGTTAAGAGCAGGACCATTTTGTGCAACCACCCTGGTCCAGGACCTGTCCTGAGTGGCCACAGGATCCTGCCCACTGCCTGAGCACCTGGGTCTATGCCCAGGCTGAGGAATTGACTGATGCTTTCCTGTGTGCAGTTCAACCAGCAGCAGTGGTAATCCCATATCCCAGAGAGACACACAAAAGTTCAAACACAGAGAGGACACAGACACAGCCTGTCGCACAGAGACAGACAAAGGGTTGCCTTCAATAGCACCACATTTTCATGACTCACAGTAGGCACAAGCCCAGACAGCCACATTCTTTCTTATTGAGATGGCAGAGGTAGAAGGTTACTAGTGCAGCACATAAGTGCACTCTCCAGGTTCGTGTGCACATGCACATTCATAGATTCCCTGAGCATCATGATGGCCACTCTGTCTGGTACCTCTGCCTGGATCCCATTCCCCCCATGCATTCCTGACTCACCAGCTGGTCCAGCTGGGTGCTCATGGCAAAAATGCAGCACTTACACACTCATGTCATGGGTATCCCACACTCTCAAGTCCCCACTAAATACCAGTACAGATCCTGCCTGCCTATCTCATCCCAAATCT
>WBMV01000959.1:61342-127459 GCA_013396655.1 Campylorhamphus procurvoides | reverse complement strand
TGGCTTGGAGTTTGTCAGTGAATATACAAACATATCCCACATACACCTGGCTTGAGGAAGGCACAGACTTTTATCACCTGACACCAGGTGCACAGACTATGACCTGCAGTCCTACTGCAGCCACTGTTGCTGAGCTCATCAACTGCCTCACTCCCCCCATCCCCCCCCAGTAGCCAGTTGCCCTGGTTTCCACTGGGATAGAACTAATTTTCTCTGTAACAGCATTGTACCAGATACTAAGAAGAAAAGTAACTCTATCCCATCCAAAACCAGAACACTGGTTTTGGAAACAGACACTGTTCCTCTGCCAGTGATTGAACTGCAAGAACCCCACTGGCTCCTGTAGCTGACACCACAGGCCAGGAGCTCAGACTGACTCCAGGAGCTGGCACCCACTCCACTCATGCTGGTCCCCCCAGCAGCTGGCACTGTGTCCATGCAGCACTCACACACATGGCGTACATAGTGAGATTATCTAGGCACAGACTTAAGAAAAGACTTAATAAGAAAATATGAGAAGACAGAACAGACTGTAGTGATCAGGTGTGGAGTCAGATAAGGGCACTGGCCAGCTCTGATAACTATGCCATTAGCCCTGATTTACAATCATCTTCATTTGTTTCTCCTTCCTCCCACTTATTTATGTGCACATTGCACATAAATACCAACCTCTTCCAGCATCCTCAACCCTCAGGTTAGCACCCTTATGAGTTGCAAAGTGTCAGTTTACCTGAAGTTTCTTGATACTTCATCAGCTTTGTGACTGATTCTTTGTTTCTGCGTACTGTCTTTATAAATGTTACTGGACAGGTTATATGGCCATCTGTTTTTTCTCTCCCTTTCTCTATACACTCAACTGAAAAAATTAAACATTTTCACACCCCACATACTCTTTAGGCCAGTGACAAGGTTTGTTCTTATTACCACCTTTCTTGTAATTGCTTTTTCAGGTCTGTCGTCACATGTTCTGATTTATTACTCCTTTGACCAGGTACCCTTAGAGGAGGAGACACTCTCCTTCTATGCACCCTTACAGATTGATTTAAGATATTCTATACAGCATGTAATAAATTACTCTTTAATTACATCTATTTTTTGAGAGGGCTATAGAATATATAGCTGAGTGATCTGAAGACAGTAATGGATGTGGACGGTGCTGCCAATCTTCCTCCAATCAGTAGGACCAATTATATAAGGAGTGCCTATGTCCTGTTACAGAGAAGTCCTGGTCCTAAGTACATCAATAAAAGAGAGTGAAAAGCCACTACAGGCACTGGATCTCTATGCTGTTAGCCCACATTTGGCCTCCGTTCTACACTGCTCCAAATATCTCTCTTGAACAAATTTATTACACAGAAGGGGGGAGCTGTAAATAGTGTGATTATGAGCCAGTCTGTCCTACTTCATCTTGAAGACAGGCATCAGTCTTTGTCTTTCATTTAGTGCAAGAGCTGTTAATCATGATGTCCAGGTAAATAATACTTTTTGCTGAGCTAAAACTGTTTGCAGGAGATGAAATGCTGGGTGTAGACAAGGTCAGTGCAGTTGCCTGCAAAAAGCGGTTCTAAAGAAGATGGCTGAGAACTAAGAGTGGAGAGACTTTTACTTCCCATATGGCAAGGACAGGAAGACAAGAATCCTCCAGATTCAGGGATATCCCAGAATGTCAAAATAGCTCTTGAAATAAGACTTTTAAGACTCAGAGATCTGTACCTTAGGCTTTTTGTAAAGAAAAAAATAAGCTATAAGGCTGCAAATTGTGTAATTGTCAAGAAAATCTAACCATGATCTTATAGACAGATGTCAGATACTTCCTCTAATTTTCATGCCTCACTCTTACACTGACAGTATTTAATTAATCTGAATTTAATCAATTTAATCTGAATAGCATTCCCATTACCTGGTATTAATGATGTGAAATGTTGAGCTGTCTGTCTCTTGCAGCATTGACCCTGGAAAAAAATTATTATGGGATATTGACTGAAATTCAGGTCATCTACTAAGCACCATAATCTTATGAAGCTTTCCTAGAGTTACTAAACTTTTTCAGGTTTTTAGTTCTACATTATCAGAGGTACTACTTTTTATCCATACAGTGATTCATTTTTTCATGGGCTTTGCATTACTTCTGAGTGATGTGAACACAGGGAACAAATAAATGTTGTATCTCATCGGGTTATTTATTGTGTCGAAACAAATTTTGTGCAATGCGGGGAGGGTCTTCCTTCTCCAGACCAGGCATTGCTGTGTGACTCCAGTGGTAACTATTCTTCTCTCCTCTCTTTCTTCGCTCCTTCCTTCTTCTCCTAATCTCTTGTGGGTAACTTCAAACAGATGGCTTGCATTTTACTTAGCTGGTGTAGACCGGTGTGTGTTGGGTGCTCTGTAAAATGTTTCTTCTCTGTGGTTGTATGTTATTCCTGTAAAACCTTTTGCCAAAATGCCTATTTTCTTGCTAAATTAGAAGAAGTCTCTTGGGACACACATAAAAATGTGTATTAAAGAATGAAAGACTTTGCAAAATTTCAGGTGGGTGACCTCTTGAGAGTCTTAAATAAAAGTATATTGCCTGGGCAGATTGTGGCTTGAACTCGGGCTTTTTCAAATGTCTTAGGACTTTAAGTCAGTTGACAACAGGTATGACTGCTGAATCATTTGTGGACTATTGGGTGTAAATTCTGTGTTTGAGATAAAAACACACCATTTTACATCATTTATGATTTCAGGTAGTAAGTGTTTCTATCTGTTTACATCTATAATTATAATAACTTGCATTCAGGAACAAATAGATACCCTTTGGATACAATTAATTTGAGATTTTTATTTTTTTTTAGGAAACTGTGAGATTAATTTATGCCTACAATTAATGTCCATTTATTTCTTTACCTCAACACGGAAAGAACTGTGCTTTTCCCATACTGCCCTTGGAGACTTTCTGCTGTGCCTTTTCCAACAGCACTTGCCTATCTCGCATCAGCCATTTTACCAATCAGCGTGCTTGCAGCAAGCATGGGTAGAGCCCTTCCAAAATCTTCGTTCCTGAAGCCTAGCCATGATGATGATGATGATTTCTTTTCCTTGAATGAAAGAGCACACTATACTGACTGGTTTAGGTGTAAAGAAGTGAATTGCCTGTGTGAATATAAAGGTATGGAGAGCAATAAAAAGAGCATGAAGGAAAAAGAAAAACAAACACAAAACCCACAAACAAAGCAAAAACCTAATATATAAGCAGATGCTTCTTGAGAATTTATATTTATATAAAAATTTGGTCTTTGTTCAATGTGTTCATCACCTCTGTGATATCATAAACCCATACTGTATTTCTAGAAGTTAGAGTAGGTTTGGTGTGTTTCATCTTCGTAACTATTTTAATTGCCTTTGCATTTTTCTTAACTTCCTTGTTATCTTCTTGAAGTGTGAAGAACAGAAGGTGTGGGCACACCAAAGTTTTCTACAAAGGTAAAAGTATTCTCTCTGTTTTGTTGTTAATATATGATATAAATCCATATGTAAGAATGCTCTTATTTTTATTCATGGTCCTAATAAGTCATTGGAGAGTAATAGGTTCATCTAAATGGCTGTTGAGGATACACTGAAAATAACAGCTGAAGTATCCATAGGGACAGCCTCCATTAGACCAATTTGCTCAAAGTCCCATCCAGCCTGACCTTGAACACTTCCAAGTTCTCTGGGCAACCTGTTCCAGTGCCTCACCACCCACACAGTAAAGAATTTTTTCCTAATATCTAATCTAAATTTACCCTCTGGGTTTGAAGGCATTCCTTCTTGTCCTATTGAAGAAGTCCTTCTCCAGATTTTCTGTAGGCACCCACCATTTATATATTGGAAGGTGTTATAAGGTCTCCCCAGAGCCTCCTCTTCTGCAGGCTGAACAACCCCAGCTCTCTCAGCCTGTGTTCATAGGAGATAGGTTCCAGGCTCCTGATCATGTGGTATAGCTTGTGCTCATACCTCTGAAATTTCTTCTCCAAAGCAGTATTTTGTACACTTGGTGTTGTAATCTGCCCTTTGCCCATGCTTTTTGTGAGCAGTGTTTATGAATCAAACAGTGGAAAGTCTCTCTGTCACAGAGGAGAAAAAAGCTGGCAACCATGTAGACAGTGAAACTACATAGATGACTACAGAGAAGTGCCTGACTGCACAGCGTCATCCTGTTTTACTTGCTAGTACAGAAGTAGTCTAAGATGAAAGCACTAGTACAAAATTCCATACTGTATGTATTTGAAATTAGAGGACCATGCAAAAATTAAGCATCTAAGATCGCATCAGTGGTCTCAGTGGAGTCTGGGGAGCTATCAGAGCTGTGTATATTAGGGCTAGCTGAATAGCTCCTTATGCTGCAGTGATAATACTTATTTGGTCTCCATTGAGTGCAGATGGAACATAGATGCTGACGTGCCCAGTTCTGTGTCTCCAAAGTTGGTTAATCTGCTTTAGGAACCAAACAGGGGCCAGAGCCAGGCCAGTTAGAATGAACGAGCTTATACCTTTTCCAGCTGGACTCAGCCACTTGGACAGTGCTTGATACATCTATGTTACATACTATTCAATTCACGCATTATTTTTCTGCTTAATGATACAGAGTCCTTATTATTATTATTGTTTACTGTAAATTAAAAGAATCCAAAAGAGAACAATGTTGCAAAATACCAAGAAGTTTTTTTTCAGAACAACACTGCCAGTCTCCACAATAAAGAAATATCACATAGTGTTTGAGAGCCTTGCTGGTATAATTTCAGGATATATCCTTGTTCCACTGCATTTAAATACAAACAAAATGGACTCTGAAAAAAAAATCATCTTTCCAATTCTGACCTCAGTTTTCAGTGCCAGGAGCCAGATGGCAAATGTCCAAACAGAATTTAACTGGCATTCATGCAGTGAAAATAATCAGTTGTATCAAAATAGGGAGTGAGATAAATAGGTAGTGTAAACACACACTTCTCTTCTGTTATGCCCAAAGTTACTGCCATTTAATGGATCTGGAACAAAATGTCTGAGCATAATACTTATTTATTATGAACAAAATATATATGTGTATATATAAAAAGTTGCAAATACTTAATTGACAAATACGAAATGCCACATAGATATCTTTCTGTTCTTCATTTCTGTGAACAGGCAAAAACTAAGGCAATGTATATGCAAATTAAAGGATCTTAAGTTACTTCTTTCTGCTTGAAAAGGAGTCTTTCAATATTTTATTAGTAGAGATATGTAAGACATGAGCTTTGCTTTGGTTTTCTCTATATGTGAGCAGAAAGAAAACAGAATGAGTGACCATGGAACTCTTTGCAGTGGCACCTTTAGATTATTTTATTTAGATTCTTTTCTGTCACAATTTATCTACAGCGACATGTTATTATGTATTTAATATAACTTGAAGATGGAAAGAAGCTCTGTGCTGTAATTTGATTTCTTTATTTTATGTCTGAAGGTGAACAAAATTTGTCCTTTAGTTATGTCTTTATGAAGTCTTAAAAGAACAGCTGGAGTCCAGTGTCAGTAAATTATAATTTCAATAATTCAAAAGAAGATACGTGCATACTACTAGTACCTAACCTCCAATATGTTACCAGAAAGGAACTCACTCTACTTAATTTTTCTCAAGAATTACAGAAGTATATATTTTTTTTACCACTAGATGTTGAGGTCTATAGGGTAGGTTTAGACTAGGTATTAAGAAGAAATCCTTTACTGACAGTCTAGTGAGACGGGGGAACGGGTTTCCCAGAAAAGTTTTGGATGCCCAATCTCTGGACGTGGTCAAGGCCAGGCTGAAAGGGATTCTGAGCAACTTGAAAGGTGTCCTTGACCATGGCAGCATAGTTGGAATTAGATGCTCTTTAAGTTTTCTTCCAACCGTAACCATTCTATGACTCAAAGATCCTTATTGACTTCAAATGTTTTTCACAAGGTATGATTTTTCCATAGATAATGTTTCAGTCCTGCAGTTCCTGCATACATGTCATGGTTTAGGAATGGTATTCTCCAATTTAGTACTCTAGCTCGCTACCCCCTCCCCCCCCAGGCTGGAGGCACAAAACGCAAGGATCACAGGCTGAGATAAGAACATTTTACTGGGAACAGCAATGAGATAAGAAAACAAACATCAACAGCAACAATATTAGTAACAAAAGGTATAAAACAAAGAAACTATTTACACGAAAAGCCTGTGACAATAAACAAATACCAGATGGCTCCCCCCACTACACTTTCTCAACTGAGAAACCCCTTCTTCTGGGAAGAGTGAAAGAGAAAAAGACTCTTTCCCCCACCACCAGAAATGACTTGAAGTGGTGTTGAATAACATCAGGGTCCTGGACAGGCCTCCTCCTGGCTATTGCATACAATTAACCCTGTCCTGGCCAAACCCAGGAGAATAGGTACCTAAAAAAAAAAAATCCTAGACCAGATTGCACAGCATTGCATCCAGATGGATTTTTAATGCCTTCAGAGATGGAAGATCCTACAACTTCTCTCCAGGCAGTCTTGTCCTGTCACTTGGCACCACTGAAAAGAGTCTGGTGCCATCCTCTTGACACACACACTCAATGTAATTGATAAGATTCCTTTCTCAGTCTCTCTTCTCCAGTCTTTGCAGGCCCTTCAGCCTTCTTTCCTAAGAGAGATGCTTCAGTCTCCTGATCATCTTTCTAACCCTCCACAGGACCATTTTCAGTAGTTCCTCATCTTTCTTGAACTGGGGAGCCCAGAACTGGACACAATTGTGGCAGGGGATCTGCAGTATCAGAAGTGGAAGAATTCATGACAGAAGTGGGCCTGTGAAGAAAATTAAGAAGCTAGCCAAAATGCCTCAAAAACTGAAGCTTTTACTGCGTTGCAAAATGGATTCCTTGTCCTTTTTCCCCTTAGTCATGGTTCTTCTTCCCAAAACCCCCTGAGAAACTTCTTATCTCTAGCTAAGCCTTCAGGAATTCATCCTTGAAGGTCTCAGTTTAAGTTTCCCTATTGGCCCCTAGTTAACCCTTTTCCATTGGTTGTGAACCCTGGATTCTTATTGGTAGTAGTTTGGACTCCCCTAAAACCTTTAAATACCCCTAGCCATGTTAATAAACTCTCTCTCTGCTTCCTCGCCTGTGGTCTCCATGTGGCTCTTTCTGGGGCATCTCAGAGGCTGTGAGCAGGGGGGCGAAGGAGGGAGCATCTCCCACCAGCTGTCACATCTAAGTGTGTACAAAATTTAATTTACATATATTCTCTGTTAAGCCCTGTTATGGTAAAGTATCCTTATATAAAAATGCTAAGCTGCCACAGTTGACTTGGAGACATATGACTGACAGCCAATCACTTTATACTATAAAAGTCCAGTCCCATTTTCAAATGGCAGGTTCTTGTAACATACCCCTTGGAGTGTGTATGGAGATTCCTCCTTGGAGTGGGGATGCCCCTCAAAGTTATTCCTCCAGTCTGAGCAAAAGAGATTTGCCCACAGTCCTTGGTATGAGTGAGTAACATCAATCTTTACTTAATAACTGTTTCTTTCTTTGATAGCTTTATTGTAATTGCTTTGATATAGGACACTATACTAGTTGTTTTAGTTTCTATACTGTGCAGTAAAGAATTCTGATTAAAATCTTTTTGCCTAATCATTTATCATATTAAATCATTCATGTTTATATAAATATAAACATGATTTGCTATTCTTTGTCCTATGGGACAAAGTTGTACAAAGCTTCAGTCATATATCTGAAATTCCTTAAACTTAAACTGTTGGCAAAGTCTGGGGCTAGGATTGGATATCCAGCTATACCTCAGCTTCTTTCTGAGAAGGAATTTGAAAGCAAGGGGGTCCTTTCTGCACCTTGTGTATCCACAGGAGGCCTTCTCTAATATACTCTGTCTGAAGCTCCCATTCCACCTGCACCACTCAGCAGAACTTATCCTGCCCCCTTCCCCTCTCCACTTCCCATCTGGTTCTTTTGAGCCAGTCAGTCATTCCTCTGGCTTCCTATGTTTTGTGACTAACTTCCCATTAAAAAAATGGTCTCTCACATAGTTAGAGGTCAAATAATATACACATAATCACAATATTATCTAATTGTTCTGATAGAAGATATTAAAATAATTGCAAAATTATTGTGTAATGGTAATGATAACAATATCTTTTTTTTTCTTTAAATGTTTTGTCAATCAAAGTCAGTGAAAGCTATGGATAGAAAACAAATTTTATGCCTCACTTGAGGCAAGCAATCAGGTATGCTGAAGATACAGTAGTCTGTGAAACACTTTGTAAAAATGTATTAGGTTATGAATATCCAAAGAAGGGTATCTTCACTTAAATGGTGAAGATAATTTTATGTGTCCTTTCTCCTTCTCTCCCTTAATTAGAAAAACCCAACTCAGAAAAGAAGCATATGCAATTATCTTGTATTTTAAAGTATATATTTTCCTTGCCTTCTACAGTATATTCCCCTGAACAGAAACTAAACTAGAAATTCCTGCATCTGTGGTGTGCAGGATTTAAAAGTTAATATCACTTTGAGTTGATAAACTGAAAAAATGTCTTCAGCTATGAAATATAAATATACATTTTAAAATATATTTTTTGTTTCTTTTTTTAAAAAACATAAACTGGAGATATTTTTTTGACTCCTGACCTAGTCATACATCTTTCCTCTGAAACATCATTAACGTGAGATGGACAACAGATTTAAAACCTCCACAGTGCTATTTCCATAATATGTCATTTTTTTGCAGATTCTTCCTGTTCCTCTTTTTACCTCCACAAAAAGAACAGTAAAGAAAATAAAACTTTATTGTTTTTGTCTCTCACAAAGTATCATTTTCTTAGTGTATTGTTGCATAAAATCTTTGTTGAGAATAGAATTTAAATTGAATAGAACTGGTTTATCAAATAGCTGGAAATAATTGGCAGGCATGGTTTAACTCAGAATTGAATTCAGTCTTGGATAGCACTGCAAATTTATTTATCTAAAGAGTTACTTGTGCAGTATATTGCCTTTTTTATGGAAACTGTGTGAAGCAAGAAGAAAGAAAATGAAACAACAAAAATCCCTGTAATAACTTTCAACTTCTTAAAGTCATATAAAAAATAACTTTGGGATTCTGTTTGATAGTAAACATTTAACGGAATCCATTCAAAACAAGCTTTCTTTTGTAAAACGAAACTAGAAGTAAAATGGAATCACTTAGTAAGAATTCATGTTTAATTAGTCTCCCTGTATCTCACAATTATTACATTTTTCTCTTTATAATGAATATGGAAAATAATTTGTGTGTGTTTTTAATTTAATTTAATCCCCCAGAAAGATGACCAAGAATGGAAAGCTACAGTAAAGAGAGTTATTAACTTTGAAGTATGGTGCCATAGCACTAAAGCCACAAATCTTTTAGATTGTAGCTTAATATAAAGTACACCAAACTGCTTTGCATGTTTTTGAACTATATACAATATATTTGTATGAATTATATTACCAAAAATTAGAACCAAAACATCTTCAGTTGTCAAAATATTTTCTTCTGCATGTTCCATGGACTAACTGCAACTGATGGAAACACACAGGAACCTAGAAGAGAGGGAATTATTGAGAGTTTCCAATTTGTGAATCTGGAAATTACTGGTATAGCATATATGTGTGTGTGTATGTATATATATATACACACATATACACAAAGCATTTTTTGATAGACCATGTAATAAGACTATGTGAAAATTACTTAGAAGACTGTCTAAATATTTGTCTTTAATATTTTTGAAAAAAATTCACATCAGAAATTTAAAATATTGAAGTTGTCTTTAAAAAGTAATCATTATATGTATTTCTCCCACAGTCCTCCCCAGCCAGCTCTAACACTGGTATAAGCAAGCATCCCAGCGTGAACCAAAACTTAAAGGAAGCTCCTGGCACCCTGGCTCAGACAGGCTGAAGGGAAAATGGCAGTCACGAGTAAGGGGAGACACAGGGAAGACAAATGGAAGGAGAAATGGAAGTAGCAGAGGAAAAAATATAAGAGTTGATTTTTGTGGATGTAGCTAGAGAGGTTATCTTGGAAGAAGATACGATATTCAAGAGGATATACTTCTGTGGGGCTGAAGAAAGCCCATGCTGGGGCAGGGACATATCCAAGGAACTACAGTTGATGAGCAACACATGGCAGGACAGGGACATTCCTGAGGGACTGCAGCCCACAAGTAATCCATGCTGTAGCCGAGAAAAATGAGTAAATAACATGATGCAGTGGAGGAAAAGAAACAAGGAACAGGAGAAAGAAATTTTTTTCCACCGACCTCACAGTTCTGCACTTCCTGTCACCTTTCTGAGGCATTTGGGAGAAACCGTGTGTATCACACAGCAAAAATAAGGCTGTCAAATAGGAATGGGTAGGTAAGGTCTTTAATAGCTTAATCCTTCCCCCCTCACCCCAACACTCCAAAGTTTGCATGAATTGGTAATAAATTTAATTCAGTAAAATACTCCAAGACCATTCCGCCTGTGACAGACAAGAAAACTGGAACTGCGAAAAGTCAAACAATAGTCACTTGACCACCAGAAATGCTATCACATTTAAAACAGCTTAGAACCAGCTCAGGACAAGGCAAATATCCTGAAATACTCCACTGTAAAGTGAGTGTAAAGGTCATGGTGCAAGTAGATACTTGAGGGGGGAAATGAAGATAAAGCACAGATTAAGCACTTTGTGAGCTGATCCACAGCTAGACCATAGATATTGTGTTAAAAATTAGTACAACACAGTGAGCATCTCACAGAGAATTTGTTAGTGCAGACGGCAAAATTGTATTTATTTTGGATTGGTGAGAGAGAATGATTCTTCTGGCCTAACTCTAATCTGATCCAGTGGTTTGAATAAATATTAACCCTTAGACCACATTAGATGTGCTCCTAGGCTGTCTTTCAATGTAATTTCATACAAAAGGAATCCATATCACAAGCTTCAATGCTGCTTTAATATGGAAAAAAGCATTAAACATAGAAAACTGTGAGTTTTCTGTCTTTCTACAGTGAACTCTGTTTGAAATAAAACTCACATATAGATAAATTGTTTAATAGCCACTGATGGGACTATTTCCTTAGTGTGTCTTTGAATGCTTTCATTAACCTCTACAACTAAAAGCATTTTTTTACTGTTGTGCCAAGAGATTTTACAGTTTAATTAAGTTATGCAAAATCATTTTCATTCTGTTAATTTTATAAGTCTGATGTGTCTGAAAACTTTCTGTTCTGATGATAGAATTGTTTAATAATATTACTTGATTTCCCTCGTTTGAGTCCTATATGATTATACAGATCATTGGTGTTCTTTTTGTGTGCCATCATTTTGTTCCAATGTACCTTTTAAAATGGAAAGATTTCTCATCTATTTCCAATCTATCATTTAAAGCTGTTCTATATTTAGCTCACCAGTACCATATCTAATTAACAGTGGGCATTTGGGGATTATCCAAAAAACTGTCCTGGCAGGCTCGGAACTGTGGATTTCTCCACTACCATTAGTAGTCAGTAAATGCTATTTTTCAAGGATATTTAAACTTTTTTCAAACTCCCTTCCTTCCCCTCCATTATCCAGCTCACACTAGTTACATTTTTTTTTTACATTTCCAAATATATACCCTTCTTTTAATTTTGATTTCTCTATACATTAAGCATTTTTTGTGGTTTTATTTGTTTGGTTGGTTTTGGTTTTTTACTGAGTACTTTCATATCTTATACAGATTCATAGAATATTTGAGGTTAGAATGGACCTCTGGAGGCCATCTTATCCAATTACCAATGTTCATGCAGGACTACTTGCAGTAAATAGGTTAGGAACGCATCCAGACTCATTTTTGCTGACTCCAAGGAGGGAGGAAGACTGCACAACTTGCCTGGAAAACCTGTGCCAGTGATCCATCAACTTCCCAGTAAAAAGAAACGCTTCCTAATGCTTAGAGGGAATCTCCTGTGTTTCAGATTGTGTCCATTGCCTCTGGTCTTGTTACTGGGCCCCACTGCAGAGAGTCTGGCTTCCCCTTCCTTGCACACCCTTCCCAACTGGGGCTAAAAATATTTATTGCCAGTTGATACCAAGGTTGGATAACAAGAAATAAAAGCAAGACCAAAACCACATGAAACTTTCTCTGCCCCACATGAGGGTGAAAATTTGTCTCCTCTCTAAGAAGGCAACACTCCACTACTAAAACCTTTCCACACAAAATCAGTATGTCTATATGTGAATTCATGTTGGCCCAGTGGGAGTGCAAGGGTGTGTGTGTCCCACATTGTTTTCATCAGTCTTATGCTGACATTAGTAGGAAACTGGGGAGTTCCTTTTCTCCAGCTGCTCAAAACACCAATTTACATAAGAATAATGCACAATTAAAAGTCATCACCAAATCTACTTCACAATACTTTATAAATATTCATTTTGAAAATTCCATTTAACATTTTTGGAATGAAACAACATTACTTTTCTTTTATTATGCAAATTTGACTACTAATACTAATGTTGTAATTTAATTATACAGTGCGTATAATGAAACTACTTGGGTTAAAGGAACATAATTTATGGCAAACACTCTAAAGAACTAGTGTTATCTGTGTGAACCACACAGCTCAGATATTTCTGCTCAACAATTAAAATTGCCAGTATTATCCTCCTACACAACTCCTCCACAACTAAAACCTTCCTGGTTTATAAGAAGGTTCCTAACCAGTATGGTTACTTCATTCATTACAGCATCCTAATGTTGGTCATACAAGGGAGATACTCTTGTTTTCTATATCTATGCCCGTATCTACATACTAAGAGAATTCAGGTCCACTTGTACAAAGTGATTTAATGTAATTAAGAGTTTACTTTTTACTGTTGTATAAGTAGTTTCCACTATGAGAGCCATTAAGTCAAGAATATCACAAATTTATGAATTAAACTACAATCTTGAAGACCTGGAATCTTTTATCTCTCCTTTCATGGGAATCATCATTGTGCATTTAAATGACATTTTTATATAAATATAAATTTTTAATTATATAGTTTGATATAATCTTATAACTTTTGAAACTGAGTTTTGAGTAAAACATTTTGTATAGTAGGAGTCAGAATAATTTCTGTAATCTAGTTTATGTCAGAGAAAAATTTTTGTGGATATGGCCCGGAGGTGATTATGGTGATGCTGGGTTGATGGTTAGACTAGATGATCTTGAATGTATTAATGATTCAGCAATTCCGTGATTTCTGTAGTGAAACATATTCATTTGTTTATTTTTTTGTTTATTTATTGTTTATTTTTTCCTTAAAACCCCTCAGGTCTAACTTGCATTTACAAATTATATTTTGTGAGATAATGAATGCCTGAGAGATTCCAAGCACAGAGAAATTTGAATAATTGTGTGCTATGCTATGAGACCAATTCCTTTAAAAATTGTGTTTTCTATCAGTTTCCATTCCGAGGAACCGGAACCTTTAGAGTGTAGTTCCATTTTTAGAACTGGAAATAGCTTGCTCTAAAGATCTCTGGTGATAAAAGATGACTTTTCATGTCAATGAATGCTTTTTTGTCAGATGGAGAGCACAGACTGTAGTGTAAAAGAATTAGAAAAAGGCTTTGGAAACATGAGGAAAAACAGCAGGAAGCAAACTAGAAGCTGTATTGCTGGCAAGTGGAAGTCAGATGAGGAAGAAGAGACAGCTGCAGGTGTGCTGACATTCAGCAGTAGTCTTGTTAATAAAGCAAAATTTTCCAGTGTGGTCAAAGAATCAGAAGATATACTCAGATACTTTAATAACAAAAGTGATACCCTTGGGAAAACATGAAACCTCTGTACATCAAGTGCAGATTCCAACTGCGAAAAATTGAGCAAGCATATGTATGTTCAGGAGATTTGCAGGAGAGGAGCAAAAATAGAAAACATCTGAGAAATTAACATTGCTGAACAGTTCCACATGTAAATTTTATGTCTCAATTTCATATTTTATTTAGCAATAACAACTGTTAATGTTAGCTATTTTTAAGTCTCATTTCCTGTGCTGTTCTTCAGCATAGGTTTTGTTTGTTTGTGCAAGTTTTTTTTCAGTAACAGCAATCACAAAATATTAACCATTCAGGAGAATGCAATTTGGGGCATTTTTGTAAATTTGGACGATTTTTAACAAATTTTTGTTAGAGACATTGTTAATTTATCACCATGAAATATCTTGAGTAGAGTTTCAAAGTGTATCTTTAAATCCCTCAGAGCTCTCTATAATAGGCAAGATGGAGATCCCATCCTCAGATCATAACTGACCTTGTAGCAGTTGTGTTAGTCATATTGGAGTATTTAAAGAAAAATATTTATAGTACCATACACTTATATGTATGTATAGAATCTTTCTGTCACTCAGAGTCAATCTTTCAAAGACAGAAATGAAGCACAGGGAGGTAACACACATGATAGTTTATAGTTAAAAAAGTATTAAGCAAAGTGCAAGAAAAAATGCTTTATTATTCATTAACTTTCTTCTTTTTTTTTCTTTATGCCCCTGAGGGTATTCTATGGACAGTGGGCTAACTTCAACAGCTGGTACTGAACAAGGAGCAACCTTATCTGAATATTTATGAGCTGGTGAGTGGCATATGTGGGAGCTCTCAGTTTACTTGTCAAAAGCAAATAAAGCCCATTGCATTCACTTTTGGAATAAGTTCCGCAACCTACAAGAAAAGGTAGCATCATGTCTTCCTCATGTCATGTTCTATGAATTGAAGTAGTTATGCCCACTAAGAAGTCTGTTCAGTTTATTAAACATACCTTTAAAGTTACATAGCATTCTGTCTTAAACACAAATGGTCTTAGGCAGAATACGGGTGCCTAGATGGTTTGTTCAGTCAAAACAGCAAATGTCAAAGGAAACAATCTTTCAGATTTTTTCAATTCTTCATTATTATGACAGAGAAAGTAAAAAGAATGCAAAATTTTGTGATGGAAAGAAATTATTGTAGGACAAAATGTGATAGTACTACTTACAGTTGGAATCAGGAATGTAGCTTCTGCTGTGATTGTGATTAGATAATTTAAATTTAACTTGCATACAGCCTACAAATCTTACATTAGTTTAATTTTTGTGAAGAACAGTCTCCCACAAAGCTCTTAACACTTTTAAAAACTATTGAGATTCCCTTATTTTTCTGCTACTTCCTCTTGTATTACTATTTCTCCTGTAAAAGAGAAAAGATGCTTAGTATAAAATTGATCATGAAGTCCAAAAGCCTTTCCTTGTCTAAGCAGTTGAAGTTAAGCACTAGAGCACTATTTTCCAGTATAGATACTGAGCAGTCACATATAGTGGTTCTGGCAATTCATACGGTAAAAAAAGAAATAATGGTCAATTCAAATAGCTGGGACATGGGAATAATAAGACCTGCTTATGGCCATGGACAAATAAGAAAATTACTGTAATTTACAGAGAAATCATCAATCAGTAATTATTAATTGTTTAGTGCAACAAAAACTTCATTTGCACAATAGACCTACAGGTACAAGTTCCTAAAGGCAGTATTTCTAAACAAATATTGTTATATCAGTCAGTGTAAATGTTATATCAATAAAGAAGTATGTTGTGAAATATTACATTAGGAATCGTCATTAAAAATATATTAAAAATATTATTTTTGTTTGCATCTCATACTGTATTCCTTGTAATTCCAATCAGAAACTATTGCTTTTTAGGTGCTTGTGGAATTTATATATAGAATTGTCAATTATTAAATTAGCTGATTTTTAAAATGACCCAAGATATAAACAACTTATAGATTATTTTACAGTTTTGATATTTTTCTTACTGTTGTCTGATTATTTACTACTACTCTAGCTATATTTTCCATCTTCTCCTTCCCCAGCTCAAATACAAAAGCTTAAGTAGTTTTGTCCATTTGCATTTCAATAGATATGTGGAATAACGTGTACCATCTAAACTATTCAAACAACTATCTAAACAATTACCCTAAACCAAAGAATTAATAAATACTGTCTTCCCATGCCCTTTAAGAAATGGTCTGGTAGCTAGAGTATTCCTAATATGTGTCTATGCATGTCCATTACACATAATTAACTTTAAAATTAATTGCATATGGCAGCGTGGAAGATTTTTGATAGTTCTTGTCTGTACAGAATACAACTAAAGGCTGAATAGGAAGTAGTCTCTACCTTGGTCCATTTGGTTTTAAATACCTAACTAGGAATGCAAATATAGTAAAAATGTCATTAAAATCTCTGCATATGTCCACTTGCAATCTTTTCCTTCCTCTTGCCTTCCTACCAGAATTCCAGCCTATGATTTACAATTAATGGTCTATTGCCTCTTTTCATTTTATTTAATAGTTGTCAGTCTGGTAACAGCCAACTCTTAAAATCCTAAACCTCTATGACTCATAGATCTTAATGCTTCCATCCACAAACAGTTTCTTATTTCCGTCAGCTAGTCTTTCATAAGAATATTTCAGTCTCTGATTGTAATTGTCTAGGATGCAATGTGTGCTATTACTTTAGTTAAATTTTCACTTCTTCTTTTCTAAGGTGTTGTAAATGTTGTCTTGATTCCAGACTGAAAGGGAAAGATTAAACCAAAACACAAGGAAAGAAATAAAAATAGCCATATATACCTCCAGTTAGACTTCAAGCTCTTTGAGTTTTATTTGCAAAACCCCAAGTCATTACAAACATGTACACATTACCCTCAGGCTAGTCATGGCTGTAGCTAAATAATGCAGTTGTGTTACTGTCCTAGTTCAGCAGGAGACACCGGTTATCACTGTGTGGGGGTGATCAAGGCTGTGTATTCTGCACCCTCTATTCATTCCCCAAGAACAATGGACTATTTGCAGTAGTTGCCCAGGAAGTTGTTAGCACCTCCACACCCAGCTTGAGGGGGCGTGGGTGCTAATGGGCCATCACCGGTTCACCAATACCGCATGACTCATAGAGTTAATCACCCACTGTGTGAGTCCCCGCCCTGGGGGAGGGACTGGGTGCGCCCTGGGGGTACATAAACGGGGCTCAGAAGGCCTTGAACATGCTCATCGGATCCAGAGGAGCAGCAGGATGTTGACAGGAGGAAACCACCACTCTCGATCGGACTATGGCCATCATCTGCACCAACAGGTTCTTCACTTCTTTTTGCTTAGGACTCGGGGGAACCACGTGAATCTCAGCACCAGGGCTAACAAACCCCTCTGGGCTTGTGCCCTGGGACACTGGGTTATACTGTTGGGGTTTTGGTGAGTTGAAAGCAGTTTTCTCTTGTGTCAGTGTATTTATGGTAATATCTTTCATTAAATTGTAACTCTGACTTAAAATCTCTCTTGTGGTGGGTCCGTTTCTCTTGCCGGTTTACCTCTAAGCCAGCACAGTTACCCAGAGAATGCTGAAGTTTTCTTTCCTTGTTTATCTGGTAACACATGAGGCTTAACAGAACTATGTCAATAACTATTTCAAGAATCACATATGAGAAACTTTCATACTTATTTTTTCCTTAGTAAGGGAAGTGTTTAGATTCAGTAAACACTCTTGGAATATTCTTATTGAAAATAGGTAAGTATCCCACAAGCATGCTGTAATATCACTTGTAATACAGAGCAGCTCACCCAGCTTGATGGTGATACTACTTAATTCTTGCTTTATATTTTATCTCCCTCAATTATATAGACTAATAGGTAACATCTTATGGAGAATAAGACAGAAATAAGAGAATAGCAACTAAAGATGTACAGGTATATTCAGAATATAAGAAACTAATATTTAGGCTTATATGAAGGATAAATTATGCAAGATCTATCTGATGTAACATTTTTCTAAGTTATAAATTCCATGCACTTTATACATTTGTAATTGAAACCTAGTAGCAAGCCTGCTCAACCATCAAGTCTTCAGCTTGTGAATCTTGCTAATTTAATTGTTTTTCTTTAAATCAGTATTGATTGAATTAAGAGTCTGACTTGAAGAATTTTTTGGAGTATCCTAACCTTACATGAAGTTTAAAGTAAAACAGAATTACAGAATCATGATTTTAGAGAGTCAGAAGCTATCGTTCTCATAAATTTCTAGGACCATGTGCACATCGGAAGTGCCTTCAGGCAGCCCCCATTCCAATCTCCACCTCAAAACGGGGGCAGGTCTAACCCTTGCTCAGGGTTTTGTGCCAGCAGGTCTTGAAAAGCTCCCATGGAAGAGATTTCTTTATCATGCCAATTCCATGGGAACATTTCTTGGTATGGTTTGTATAAAAATGTTTTCGTTTGCTGCTACATTTATAGTGATGACAATGTATGGTCATGCTAAACAAAACCAAAACCTAAAAAAGTCCCAAAAACCAAAACCAAAATCAAACATCCTCACCTATGTCCTTACACATAAAACCCCATAATATTCACAAATACTATAAATCTATGTGCACCTATTATCTTCAGAATCCAGGAGGATGTTCAAGGAACCGAAAATTGTACTTTAATGCTGCTAAGAAAAATCTTGGTTACCAGTTATTCTTCCCTTGTTTAGAATGAAGTACGAGACCCTGAGACTCATTAGCAGAGACTTGAATAAAGTCACCTAATTGATTTATAAGTGGGAGAAGTCAAACATTGTTGTGGGGAGTCTTTAAAAAACGCTTATGGTTACCTTCTTAACAATTTCTGATACTGGCAGCTGAAGAACACTCATGCATTTCCCCATATGTAATCAGTCAAATGAGAGGAAGCAAAGATATTTTGAGTAGTTTTTTAGATCTACATGCAAATGACTTTCTAAGTGTCTCACTCTTTCTATTTTGCCTGGTCTATTGCTTTTTGCTATGTATATGGAATATTACAATTTCACAGATTTAGAAACTTAATAGTTCTGGCAGAGTCAAAGTCCACTTTTATTGCACTTGCAGGGCCTACTTAAGTGCAAGAAATACACCCAGGTGTCATGATTTAACCCCATCTGTCAACTAAGCACTATGCAGCCACTCACTCACTGCCCACCCTCACTCTACCTCCCCTCCATCCTCAGCTGCAGCCCTGAGACAGGGAGGTGAATCAGAAAGAAAGTTAAATTGATGGTTTGATAGAAAACAGTTAAATAATAGAAATATCAGATCATTAAAATTATAATAGCAAGGATAACAATAACAATAAAATTGTAATGAAACAAGAGACAACAGAAAAGAGGGATAAATAAGACACCCAAAAAAGACAAGTGATACACAATACAATTGCTCACTCCTCACTAACTGATTTCCAGCCCAGCCCTGAGGAAATTCCTTTCTTGGCCAACTTCTCCCAGTTTGTACACTGAACATGATGTTCTATGGTATCAAACATTCCTTTGGCCAGTTTGGGTCAGCTGCCCTGGTTGTGTTCCTTCCCAGCTCCTTCTGCACCTCCTCACTGGCAGAGAATGGAAACCTGAAAAGTCCCTGACTCATCATAAGCACTACTCAGCAACAGCTAAAACATTGTGTTATGAACATTATTCTCATAAATTTAAAACTGTACCAGTATTAAGAAGAAAATTGTCTCAGCTGAAACCAGGACACCAAGACTATATAAAATTTGGGGCCTGCGGGTGGGGAATTTCACAATGAAATGTTTAACTAGAACACTTTTTGTTGGTTGTTTTGCGTTATTGTTTGGTTTTTTTTCTTTGTTTGTTTTTGATTCTGTTTTCTTTTGTTTGTTGAGGGTTTTTTTAGTTTTGTTTGTGTGTGGGGTTTTTGTGAGTTCTTTTTTTCTGTGTTTTTGTGTGTGTGTGTGTGTGTGTGTGTGTGTTGTTTTGGGGTTTTTTTCAAACCTGCATGAATAATTTTCATTACAGTTAAATTTGTCCTCTGATTTAGATGGGAAAAAACTCTAATCATGATAGCATAATTTAAAGTCTAATCAGGACATCATGTCATTAGATTAAAAATGAGAATCTCTCGACTTTGCTAGAAACTCTGCAACAATACTATGTTTAGTGATAAATAAACATCACACATGTATATTCTTCTGTGTTAGTTATAATTTGTTTTGAGAATATAGTTCTCTTGGATCACCTTATAAACTACGGTATTAGATTGGACCTATCTGTTTGAATTGACATCCAACTACCAGTATCATTTTATGACATTGTTATAAAGCAACATTAGTCTTCTTTATGAAACTAGATAATGAAAAGAAAAGCCTTATGCATGCATAAAAATATGAATTGCCCATATGTATTACCACTCCAGAATAAATGCACACTTGACACTGTACCAGAATATAAATAGGGGAAACTTAGGTGATAATGTTTTCATCAGAACATATATGTGCGAGAAACAAGGAAAAGGGATAAAAATACCAAAAGAGGGATACAAAATGACAGTGGCACAACGGACATTTAAACAACAGTGTTACAATCCAGAGAAAAATCCAAGAAAATATTTTTAATATCAGTACTACTTTAACACTAGTTTTAAATGTTAGTTGAAAAACAATCTTCTATATTGGGGGAGAGTTGTGTTGTTTTGGGTTGGGTGTGGGATTTGCTTTGGTGTGTTGATTTTTTTTTTTAATGGTGAGATTCTGCAGTGCTGAAAACTAGTATTAGGTTTGAAGTCATTTATTGAGAAATCATTAAGAAAAATGAAAATGAATACTCCCTAAATACTAACTCAAAAAAGAAGACAATTTGTAACGCAATTTATAGAGCTGCAGGGTCAGGAGTGGTATTAAAATATGTGGCAACCTATGAACCAGCAGAGCCCTATCAAGAAGCTCTGCTTGCTCCATAGAGAATCAAGATATTTTATTTCTGACTCCTTTAAAATTCAGTTAACTTGTCTATACCTGAAACATTGATTCTGAACATTATATTTTTTTTTCTCTCTTTTAGCTGTAGAATTTGCAATAAATACTTTCCTTGGCTTTCAGTAACAATGTGTCTCCTCTAAATGTTCATACAATTTCAGATCTCACTTCACTGAAAGACAAAAGCCAAGTAGAGAGTAATTTTACTGTTAGAAACAATTCACTATTCTTAATGGAAGGTAGAATGATAGCCACAAAGCAACAAACACTAACCAGTGAGCCTTCAGTTTCAACAGTCTTTATTGTCACTTCTGATGAATATAGCTGTTCATTTTTCAAACAGTACAAAGAAAATTTTAAGGGAAAAATCGTTACAATATTTTCCATATTATTTGAGTTGTCTGAAAATTAAAAGAAACTGAAATTATTTACTTGTTGCAGATAAACATAACAAAATGAGGACAAAATATCTGATAGAACATAAAATATTTGAAGCATTGGAAACTGTTACTTGTATGGGTTTTACAGCATTTGAAGATCTATAACAGATTTTAACTATGAAAGATTTCATTTCCAGTCTTCTTTACAAATCACAAGTACTTTTCAGGCATGTGTGTGAGTACCTGTATATATACATATATATATATATGCACAATATTTTCAAAACAAGTTGATTAAAGGATGTTACTGGAGTCAATGAGCTCTAAAAAGATATTAATTAAATTGGATATGATATCTTTTTCTCTTAATAACATCTTCAGCCTCCAAATGCTTTAGAAAATGTACTCTTGTGAACCCTTTAAAAAGTAATATGGAAGGGAAATAATCTATATATTTGGTTTTTTTTCCCCATTAAGGCATTTTATCAAATAATCCTTAAATCCAACATGCATAAGCAGTCCAATAAATACGTACTGGATGACAGGAATACCCACACTGAGGGAATGCCCTTAACAAATGAGTTACATAGTAAGGTTCCATGTTGCTTATTTCTATTTTTTTTTCCCATTAAAACCTGGATTCATTCCTTTGAATAGTTCAGTGACAGATTTAGTGACACTGTTCTAGAGTTTAATAATCCACTGGTTAAAACAGCTTGCTGGGAAATGGCAGCTATAGACTTAAATCTCCTTAAGCTTCATGGAGCAAAACAAGAACACAGTGCTTACACTAAAACACTGCTGTCCCTTTGAATTGTACTCGGAATTACGTCAGAGCGTGGGCTGAAATGAGGTGGCTTCTAGGAACTACCTAGAACGTAACAGCCGCCTTCGCACTGAAAGCACCTAAATTGATTTCAACTTGGTGTGGTTTTTTTCAGCCAAAAATTTAATTTAGACTATCCAAGGATAAAATTCCTATATCCTAGGCACATTCAGCCCACAGACTGTATATATTATTAAAGGCCCAAGACTTATTTATTTGTTACTTTATAAGGACATACATATTTACTCCACATCACTTCAACCTTTGCAATGACTACAGAAAGATGCATTTACAGCTGCTGTCTACCAAAATGGCTCATTTCTGAAATCCTCATTGAGGTAGAATTCTAAATAATGCTTAAGGAGTGTTTCAGGTAAGTGAAAATACAGCCTTTCACCATCATTTATTTTTAAATTACATCAATGTCACTGTATTTATATCATCCCCTAGTGTTTAAATTTCTAAAATAAACTCAAAAAAGGTATGTCCATCTGACAAGCCTAACTGACATTCCGTGTTTATGAAGAGCTAGGATTTTAAACTGTTTGAGAGACATGTATACTATAATAATTAAAAATAATTTATTTGGCTTTCTCTATGTTCAATTTAGATTTTCAGCTTATCAGAGATTGTCAGCTATTTTGCTATGGTACCAGACATATGATGCCTCAATTAAATACTGTAGTTGTCTAATTTATTTATTAATAAGTATTTCTATTTTCCTATTGAATAGATATTTTCAAATTTGTTAAAAAACCCCAAACAATAAGAATATGAGGTTGTTTGGGGTTTCAGAATTAATTTTCTTTTCTAATCTAGCTAATGGCTTTTTAAGTATTCAATTTTTTAATTGCTTTTGGTGACTTTTGCCAAAATTTCCCTCAAGCGAACACCTTTAGATATTTGAAGGACATATGTCATGTATACAAATGAACTAAACACATTTTGGTAGGTTCATAATATGCAAATTATAGTTAATGCTTTTTGTTTCAAAGATATATGAAATTGCTTATAAAACCCCCTTAGGGATTCTAAAGAAGCTGGTACTTGCCACTATCTCCTAATGTCCTCACCTCATCATGGTTTCAGCTGTATTGGAAGCTTCTAGATTAGTCTTCCAACAGTCAGGTCTGTGATTAAGGGTGTTGCAAAGGAGAGTACGCTACTGGAAAATTTCTCAGTGTGACTTCACTAGTAGTGAATTAAGTGATGAAATTTATGTTTATTAATTTTATATAGCCATGGGCTAATGCTGAGTTTAGTTTTAACAGTTAAAACTTAATTTTAAATATCTTAAAAGTCTACATATTTTAGTTTCAATAAACATCTGGCAATCTGTGAGGTGACTGATGAATACAAATGAATTGAGAGATGCCTGTTGTCCAATGAAAAACTAGCACAGTAACACCTATGAACACAGTACTAGTAGTTTGTGATGAACTGAAAAAGAAAAAAGATACACAAAATATATTTTTCTTGGAGCAGATCATTATAACCATCTGAAAAGCTAAACAAAAGCTCATCATGGATGCTGGCATGACAGGATGTGGCAAGTCTTTAAACACAAGGTCAGTAGATCAGGAACCCAAATATGTGAATATTTTAGGTCGCTTTCCTATTTAAATCTTAGATTGTGACCCCCATATCATACATAATAACAAAAATTAATGATTAATGATTATAGAAAAAACTTTGAGTTCTACATGATCAAGACAGTCAATGGACATTTTTAAAGTTAACTTGCCAGAAATACATGTATTTCTTTGTAGTAGATTGTACTGGTTTTGGCTGGGATGTAGCTAACCTTCTTTGTAGCAGCCAGTATGAGTGCTGTGCTGTGCCCACGATCAGCAGCTCAGGGAAAGGAGGAGGAGAAGGCACAATGTAAACAGATTGGGACAGTTCAGTTCATGGTGCATTTTTTGTAAGTTTTTGTTTGTTTTGCTTTGTTTTGAGCGTTTGTTGTTTTTGTTTTTAATTAATTTTACTGTTTTGTTGGTTTGGGGTTTTTTCAATAATCAAAGATTCATAGAATGATTTGTGTTGGGAGGAGCCTTAAAGACAATATACATAGACAGAATTTAAACTCATAAGAAAATTGGCCTACTATTAAATTCTGTTTCAAGTATTCTTCCCTAGTACTATCAGGTTTGAAGTTAAAACAATAGAAGACAAAGATTGAATTCTTAAGCTCCAGGGTTGGAAGAACATGTTCATATTAATTACAAGTCACTTCAGCATTCATTTAAAACTGTAGCATAGCTTCCCCACCATATGGTGATGATAAGGGTAAAGAATAAATATTTGTTAGGAACAGAAAACAAAAGAAAAGAAATCAAACAAGTAGTTTTGAGTGTGACATAGATGTATTTTCCTATGATAGGTGTAGGTAAGAGGAAAAGTAGTTGGAGCAGTAGGAAAATAAGTGGAATACTGATGCATCTATCTATTTTATGAATATAAAAATGAGGAAATATTCACTAAGCTATAACTCCATCTCAAGGTTTCCATGGATTAAAAGCATCATAATTCACAAAGCCTGCTATTTATTTCTGTTATAATGGTTATTCATTGTAGTCATCACTTTCTAGTAGCAATGAAACAGCTGCTTGGATACTTTCCCTTCAATAAAACATAAAGCCTGTATTATTCATGCTTATTCTCGTGCATAATGAAATTTTTAATGTCCAGGCCCTATGTTTCTGAATCTATCAATTAATTAGTCAAGTCATCATGAAAAGGGAAGTTCTGGCTGAGGTTAGTTTTTATTGCCATGCATAGCAGTGGAAGCTACAACTATTCTACTGGAGTGCCTGGTATATTTTTCATCTTGCCCTGGAAATGTATGAGAAACTGCAAGCACCTGCATTAGGAAATGTACTTTTTTGCTTTCCAATTGTTGAAATTAGGTAATGTTGGTAAGCAGAATTCATCTAGTTTAATGCACAGATTGGGTAAAACTTCTTACAGTCAATTTGATAAATCAGAAAAAAAAATCAGTAGTTAAAATTGTGTTTAAATTTGTGCGTCTGAGAATTATATTTCTTCTGTTATGCTTATAGTATCTTAAGAATGAGAAGCAAAAGTTATTCATTAAAGGCATATTTGAAAAAAGTGTGAAGTAGTTAAAAAATTATCTGTAATAAAATATTATTTTAAAATACAAATTATTAAATTAGCAATAAATATACACCTGTATCCTGCACCAGTTACATTCTTTTTACTCTGCTGTATATATTAATCTTATTGTTGTAAGAGGGGAAAATATTCTTCAGAGAAAAGACAGTGTTCAGTTATACATTTAATTTTTCCATCACCTATTGCAGAGAATAGAAATGTTAACTTCATTTAATCTGTTAATGCATCCATGAAAGACAAGTCAAAGTATCCTGCAGTTATTTAAAAACTATGGTGCCTTGGTAAACAAAATTCAACCTTGGCTTTAGTGGTACAACTTCATTAAAAAAAACAAAGAACAAAAATAAAATCAAAACATGGGAAATATTTAGTCTGATATCTAATCACATTGTTTCTAGTGGCGATTAAAGGAATAACAAAATAAAATAGTCATCTTTGTGCTTTCTGACATATCCTAGGAGAAACTGCTTTTCAGTTGGATATGCTGAATGAAAAACATTTTAGCTGCCTTCTTAAACAGTCATTATGCAGTTTTCTCATAAGGGAGCTGAGGAACTGCTTCTATAAAGGAAAAAAATTATGTTTGTGTCTTTAATCTGATGTTTTTATAATTTTGATTCAACCACCACTACATCCTTTTGAGGAGGCCCTCTGTCTCCAATATTACAAGTCAAAACCCTAATTTTTTTTCATTCTTTCTTTCTCCATAACCCAGTGAGTATTTGATTCTTCATATAAAGGGAGACAATTTCTACAGGACTCCACTCATGTCAAAAAAACTTGCTAGTGATATTTTCTCAAGTCCTTTCTTGAAGACAATTAAATTTTGCAGTCCAATCAGCAAAGCATCTCCCAACTGTATCACTGCCATCATATAGATAGTCCTTGGCATGTCTACTAGCACCTATTTGTTTTCAGAGATAGAATTTTGTCAAAGGTTAAGCTGTACTTTAATCAGAGTTGCCATATTATAAAATTTTCATATTATCTGCACAATAAGAAGAATAGCTTATTGCTTCAGGACAAAGGTCAACTGAGTCAAGATTTATTTTTTTTTAATCTAAAAACTTCTATAAGGGGAAGCAAACACATTAGTGTTAAATACTTCCTGGGCCTTTGCATCTCCCTTTAGCTCTGGGATTTTCTGATTGGAGGTCAGGTGAGGTCTATTCAATTGTTCTTAACTGATCTTTCTTATAAGTACTTTTATATTTTCCCCTCTTGACCCTGTGTGAAATTTTGCATCTAGTTCTGGAACTGGGATGGCAGCAAAGACATTCCTTGACCTGTTGAGGAGATATATCCTTTTGTTTATTCTGATTTTTTTCTCCTCTTTAAATTCATGGTCATTATTTCTGGTTATGTAGCAGTGAAGAGTTATCAGTGCCCACTCTGTTCATATCACTCACTACTTGATAAATGTCTATGATACCCATTTCAAGCCATCTGTTTTTCAAATTGAAGACCTTCAGCTTGCTCAGTCATTCATCATTTGCAATCTATCTTGTAACTTTGAGACAGGACAACCTCACCAAAAAAAAACCAAACCAAAACTAAACTCAAAGCCCCACCAAACAAGCCAGCACATGATACAGTGTGGACAAAGCATGAATTTGCCAGGAGCACATTTTTTTATTTCTATTTTTTAGTATTTTGGTTATATTCTTTTCATTGTCATTTTTGTTTTGTTTTGTTCCTGTGTGGCAGCCATAAGTTTAGAGTTTATCATTTTATATGTGACATTGGAACTGTTTTTCAGCCCGCATATAATTTTAATTCATACTGAATTTCTTTGGCAATTTTTCTTCCTGGTCACTCAGTCTTATAACGTTCCTCTACAATTCTTCCACAAGTATGCTTTTAATTTATTTTTCCACATCACTTGTCAATATATTAAACCACACAAGCCTTCACATACCAAATAGAATTTTGTCAGGGATAATTCTTCAAAGCAAAAGCTAATAATTTACTCCTGTCATGTCACCTGTCTTACAACTAATTATTTATCTGTGCAAGTACCTGTCCTTTTGTCCCACGCTGTCCTAACTTCCTTAAAGGCTCTATGTGATAAGTTTGTTAAGAGTCTTTGTAAGCCCAAATATACCTTCTCCACATGTTATCCTTTGTTTCCCATTCAGACTAATAGAAGTTGTGTTTGAGACCTTTAATAGCAGAATGCCATTGTGGGTCTGGACCTAAAAACTTTTCCATTGCTTTAAGAATCACTGTATTACAGGGAAACTCACTGTGCTGAATATATGTATACATCAAAAGTTTTGCAAATTTTTAATCAGATAACAGAATTAAACATGATTTTTCTCAACAGAATCTCATCTTTGTAAGTGACAGTTACATAATCTGTTCGTTGTAAATGCCTCCCTTAAAAAAAGCCTTAAAAAAAGTCAGACTAGAAACTTAGGGAACTCAAACGGAAGGTTTTTGAGTAGGAGCTAGTGAAATATTTTTACTTTTATGTTAAACTAGATGTCAGTTAAACTTTAGTTTTATAAGACATAGAAACATAGTTTAGACCCATTTGAAAGATGCAGCACCATTTCTGAAAGGAGTTCAAGCAGCACTCAAATCTTTGATTGCTGCCAAATGAGAGTACATGCCAATCATAAAACAGCAGGAATACTCATCTAGGCTGTCAGGTTTCCAAGACTGACAGGGCTCCCATGCTGGTTGATGAGACTGAGGAAGTTATGTTAAATAGATTTGTGATCTTCTTCTGTGCACGAACAACAATGAATTGCTACTACCCTTTGAAATGACAATATATAAAGTTTGGTAAAACTACAGAGCAGAGAAATCCTCCATGTTAAATAGTGCACTTGTGAGTTACTCAAGTCTAGACAGTGACTCTATGTGTCTGAGGAGAGACAAGTTTCAAAAGCATATAAAAATTCTTGTTAGATACTATTTTTTTTAACTTGAGATTTGTTAGAAAATGTTTTTCAATCCCATGTAAAATCAGATAACTGATCTCAATCATAGGAAAAATAAAAAAAGCATAATAAAGGCTGCAATGCCAGGAATATAGTCAGCAAATTGACTTACCGCACAGATATGATGAAAGTGCATTATGACTTCCACTATGGGCAATTCTATGAATCTTTAATTTCCTGTACTATCTTAGGGCCAGTTCTGTAAATGCTTTATCGTGAGAAAAGTTCTGGAGTTCAATGAGATTACTCACAAGGGTAAGGCAAAAGACAAATCTGGTACAACTCATAAGATCAAACCACAAATGCTGAAAAGATTCAGCTTTCAAGTTGTTTTGATCATGTACATACTTTTTTTCTTTCATTTTCTTTTTTGAAAAAAGTTGTAACAGGAAAAAATGTAGTAAAGTAATTCCATTAATTCAAATACTTCTTTAGTATAAAGAAAAAGGAAAAAGGAAGAAGCTATTCAGAAAAGAACGTAGGGAAAAAAATCATTGATTTCTACAGAAGGTGCAGTGATGATTAAGAAAATAAGCAAATTACTATGACTTTAGACATTCAAAGAGGTCACTGAGGAAAACAATATTGTTTTTAAATCAGTTACCGAATCAAAGTAACTGCTGAAAAAAAAAGAAACTGTCAGTATGAAGTTATTTTTCTACAAGCTGTAAAAAAGACTGTACTAGCTAATCAGGTCTAATTTTTTTCAGTAAATGAGGAACCGTAATTTAGATTTCTTCTTTTTATGATGTCTCATACACAAAAAATATAAATGTCTGAAAATTGCATTATAAGTCAAAGAACTTTTTTTTCCAAATATGACTAAATGCTCTTTGCAATTTTGATTGGATCATAAAATATTTACCAAATTTAATGCAGTGTTTTCTGAAATATTCAAACTTAATGAAATAATTTTCCTGTTACAAAAAAGCAGTATTCTAATAGCAAAAAGTACTGAACATGTCTTGTTTTATTAATATAGCTCCATAGGCAGCATTCCTTAAGTCATGAATGGCACTGCAGAAAATAGTGGGTTTTTAAAATGTGATAAATACAAAGTCATTATTGAAATGCTAATTTAAGCAATATAGTTCCATACAGTAGATTTTTTTTGTTTGTGTCAGTAACTAGGTTTATTAGCCCATTATGAAAACACAGTCATCACTTGCCTTGTCAGTCGTAGAAAACAAAGAGCATTTTTATTCTCCCACCAAGTATTTGCTGGAAGACTCTAATTTATTTTAATTTGCAATGAAATTCATTGTAGAATAGGGAGAAGGGCTACTAGTGTACTTTACAGTGAAGTTGGAAAATAATCCAGTGATTTAGAACTGATTAGATAAACTTGTATGAATTGCAAATGAATTAGGATTATATGTTAACTTGAACCTTTCTGACAAGCATATAAGCAAATTTAACAGGAATGACAATGTAACACAAAATTTATTTACTGATTTATTTTTATTCTCAGAAAAAGAAACTGATTTATGTTATAAAGAATTTTATTTGTTTTCATGAACTGAGATATTTTTGTTTTTCACCCTATCTCAAAATGTGGTGTTAGGAGAAATTGATTGAATCTTTCCTGAAAAAGATCCATTATCCATAACACACCTTATCCTACTCCTTCATGATCAATAATGTCTAATACTCAGTAAGTATTCATTATATTATCTAGCTAAGTAATTTTTTCTGAGAATTATTGAAGTATTATATTTGTGAGACACTGTAGGATATGCAATTAATATACCTGAATGAATGCTGTTGACATTCAACATCAGCTGCTTATCTGAAATTTGCCATCCCATATGGAAACTGACTTCGCATCAAAGTAATTTCAAATGAATTAGGATTATATCACAGGCAGTCATTTGCTCTTTGGTTCTGCTCTGGACAGTCTATCAACTATTTGTGCTTAGAGCAGTTGGAGAGTTGATTGTTAAATACAGATTCATGTGCAGACTGTTCTCATAAAGGTTTAAAACTTTTCTGTTTCTGCTATAGTGGGCACAATCTTTTTCAAAAATACAGGTTTATAATTAAGTAAGTAGAGATTACGATTCCAGTTTTAGCTACGGTGTGCCAAAAGGATGCCTTGTCATCCATGACATGACTATGTCCTTATTTCATATTGTAAGTCACTGGTTTTTTGAAGGATCCCAATATCCATCAATACTTCAAGAAACTAACTCATTCTGGTGAGAGGAACTAGATATTTTCTGTTTCAAAATCTTTTAACAATTAAGCTGTAGTAATTAAATATCAAATTCAATAGCAATACAGATTGATTACAAATCAGTATGCAAGATTTTAAAGTAAAGAAACTTGCCTTTTATAAAGCCAAACTGAGTGAAATATTACTGTAGAAAACATGAATGTTTATTAAATGTGTTGCCTGGAGAAAAAGGAGAAGGAAAGAGGTAACTGCTTTATAGGGAGATGATCTATTTTAGCTTAAAAAGAATGTTGCCTTGGAAGGAAATAAGCATGAATAGACCATAAATGACATTTAGGTGAGAATAAAGAACTGATACAGAACTGAATTTATGGAACAACCTTGAAAAACTAATGAAGACAAAAAGATATTTCTTTTATATACAGCTAGATAATAAGAATATGATAGTGCTATGACAGAAAGAGTTTGGACATGTTCCAAGATCTTCCTTCAAATCCTACATCCTGTGCTTCTCTAGATGACTATAGAAAGTATACCAAGACATGGACAAAAACTACAGAATATATGTAGTCTATCTTAAGTATGTGTCAGATTTATGTTACAGAGATATACCACTTTATGGTATTTGTCATAGGAAATAATATCACTCATATGTATTTTCAAGTCATAGACTAAATCTATCTACTTTGATTATTTTTTATATTTTAATTAATTTTAATATTGTTGCTAGGTTTCTCCAGACATAAGAGGCTTGCTAAGTTTTTCTGATTCTTTACGTTGTTTTTTTCTCTTAGCTGAAAAATAGAACAACAAAAGGTCAAGAAATTCCCCTGCTACCTCCTGCTTTTTGCTTTTCAACATTTATTGGAACATCTCAAAGTCAGCACTTACTTAAACTGTAAATCCGTCTTTTGAAGTGTTCATAAATGTACTAGAATGACACTAATTTGCTGGAAGGAGAGTTTTCTTTTTTGCCTGTAGGAACCTCTATGGAAGTATTCCCAAAGAAGTTTATTATGTTGAAAAGCTTCAAGAAAGGCATCTTCTTGTCAACTTCTGTAGCATTTGGTGATCAATCACTACTGTGATGATTTATTTTGTTCACTGATATCGTCAGTTCTAAAAATTCCTACTATTGTGGGTTGTTTTTTCAGATTGCTCAAATATCTGCTGACAACACTTCCGTTATATTGCTTTGGTTTATTTAGATGGAGGTGTGCCATCTTTGTTCTACTCTAAGACTTCTGATCATTGCCTGTTAAATATTCAGCTTTCAAGTATGTTGATTTCCATTTTTTCAAGATGGGCAGTAATGGTTAAGCAGCACTTTCTCTATTTTGAATACTGAATATTAAAAAAAAATCATTTTCCAGACATGAACAAGTGATGACTGCTCATGCACTGTTTTTCCTTTGTTTCCATATGGGTCAACATTTGAATTACCGATTTTTTTTTTCCTCGGGTAAATTATGGTACAGGGACAAAGGTGGAGGACAAGAGGAACAAAGAGCAGACAACTTAACCACAGCTAATTAAAATTTTAAATTTTTATGCAAAATATCTATACTTAATCAGAAGAAAAAAAAACATGAACTATGAAATAGAATGTACTAGCATATGCATATAAAACACTTTCAGTACAGCAAGTTTGGGATAATACAATTGCAAAAAGGCTTCTGGGAACCAAAATGAATGTGCCTACATTCTGGGCCAGGTTCTGATTATACAGATCTTCACCATATTGTGGTTCAAATGTTGCTATCTAAATTTAAGTTTCTTTAAATATGGATGAGAGTGCCCAAGGATCAGTGTCTTCCAGCCAAAACAATTATTTAAGTGGATTATAAAGTCTGAAATATAAGAGTGACCCTTATTAACCTCTTTACAAGAATTACCTAATCTCTGACGTTCCTCTACAAGATTGGTTTGAAGTTTAGATATCCTGATTCTTGTCTGGGTCAGTAAACTTTAACTGCTGCCTATTAGATCTATGACTTTCAAGCTACATAGCAGTGAAGCTTCAGAAAAGAGATTAAAGGAAGTTCATTTTTAAGATGTCATTAAAAAGAAAAAAAATCCAGTCCAATATAGTCTTTGACAGTCAGACCAGGCAAAACCATAAAAAAGGCACCACTGACTGGCTGTTATCCATCACTTTTTAGCTGAAAGAGGAAACTAGCTAATTAGATGGTCTAGAGCTGTGTGGTGCTCAGTTCCTGGCTGGGGTTAAACCACAACAGTCCTTCTTTGTGCCCAGTGAGGGGCAGTGTCTATGAACCACAGTCTCCTCAGGGGGAAAACCTGCTGGAGCATAAAGCTATCCACAACCACAGAAGCTCTGAGGTACACTTGTTCCAGTGTGGCCTTCTCCATGAGCCACAATGTCTCACCGACAGCAACAGTCCTTCAATTCAAGTTCATACTGGAGTTCCAGCCTGTCCAGTACAGCAGCACAGAAACAGCAGGGATGAGTTTAATCCCTGCCAGCAAGTAAGTCCCACAAAGCTGTTCATTCAGTCTCCACCACAGTAGGACAGGAAACAGAATCAGAAGGATAAAAATGATCTCATGGGCTGAGATAAGACAGTTTAACAGGTAAAGTAAAAGCTACATACACAAGCAGACTGAAACAAGGAATTAATTTGCCACTTTCCTTGGGCATGCATGTGTTCAGACACCTCCAGGAAAGCAAGACTTCACTAGGAGTAAATTACTTTGGAAGACAAATGCAATTACTCCAAGTGCCTCCCCTCCCTTCCTTCTCCTTTCTCCAGATTTATATGCTGAGCATGATGCCAGAGGGTGTGGGGTATCCCTTTGGTCACTTGGGGTCAGCTGTCCTGGCTGTGTCCTCTTCCCATGCACCTCCAGGCTACTTGATGGTAGGATGGTCTGAAATGCAGAAAAGGCCTTGATTCTGTGTAAACACTGCTTAGCAATAACTAAAACATCTTTGTGTTATCAACATTGTTTTCAGGACAAAATATAGCCCCATACCAGCTTCTATGAAGAATATTCTCTATCCCAAACTAGATCAAAGCACTAAAAAGAGAATATAATAATAAGAAGTAAGTGCAAAATCAATTATGTCCTCCAGCTAAGTCTAAGTACCCAAATATATTGTAAAAAGTGTATTTATGTAAAATTATATATCCAGCATACTATGTAGTATTAAATATTGCACAAAGAAACACAGCATTTGTTTTTTTCTAGACTTTTTTAGTAATGCTGGAATTTCAATAATTGCTTAACATAAAAAACCCTTGATTTTTTTTTTATTTCTAATATTAAATATACTCTTCACTTGTAAGTTTTTTTATTCAAAAACATCGCAATAGTGATCACAGATGCCTATAATCCAAGCATTACTCAGGCAAACTGTGCTTTAACTAACTACTTTCATAGACTTTTGTTTCTAAGCAGACATAGCTCCTGAAACGTTTTTTAATGTATGTGGCATGGCATTGCTAATTATTATATGTCTATACAGTAACCTGGATATGCTATCCAAGTATTTATCAAAATCCTCTTCAAATCCAGGAAGAAGCATATTA
The DNA here is from genome assembly GCA_013396655.1 of Campylorhamphus procurvoides. NCBI lineage: Eukaryota > Metazoa > Chordata > Aves > Passeriformes > Dendrocolaptidae > Campylorhamphus > Campylorhamphus procurvoides. The sequence goes on along the minus strand of WBMV01000959.1, from coordinate 93,649 downwards.
ACTTGTTCTTGTTTCTGGTGTATTTACTGACATGGAATTTCAGTTACTTCCAGTGTATCATTTTCCCTCATTACATTTCAGTTTGAGCTTTCTATCCTTACGTTTTTAAAATACATCACTTTGGTAAAGTGCACTAACTCCTGTACTTATAAGAAAAAATTGACCTGGTTCACACAGCGAAATCTAAAAGAGGTTCTAAATGTAAATTCCAAACAGAGGATAATGTCCAGTCTCCCCACAGTCGTACTGTCAATTCCCACTGTTTTCCTAGGCAGGTTCTGTTCTGTGATTCCCATTCAGAGGAAGCAGATACTGCCTGCACACTCAGCAGGATGCCTGGGCACTCAAAGCAGGATTTCAGTAGCCTCAAAAATGATTTAAAGTTAAGAATTGTAAAGCTCAAGTCTACTTTCAGGATCTAAATTTCGTTCTTTTCTTTGCCTATTCAGTCTCTTTGAATGCAAAGAAATTTGATGATACCTGATGTTATAGATATTCTCTCTTATTGTTCTAAATTAAAGATCAGTAGGTGGCAAACTACTCATTGATGTTGTCTTAGAACTGCAAAGTTAAAGATATGTTCATGTCTTCCATCCTAGACAATATATTTTTAAGCCATTTCTTCACAAAATTTGAGTGTGGGGGATAACGCTTGGTACTTATTTATTTGCCTACACAGCTCACTCCAAATAACTGAAATTATTGTAAAGTGCCAGGTCTAAGTGACAGGCTTGTCTAGGTGGTTTACTTATATTTAAGACTCCGAGAGTTTTGCACACATAAACTCTTGCCAAGTCTTTAAATTCTTTGATATCTTGAATCACGTAAAGAGAAAAGGTTATGCAGTTTTTATCAAGAGACTTCTTTTAATTTAGTGAGAAAATAAGTGTTTTGGCAAAAGAGTTTTACAGAAGTAACAACCAGCCAAACAGAAGCATTCCACAAACCACCCAGCAAACATCCACCTCACACAAACTAGTGAAGTACCACCCATCAGTTTTAAGTTATCCACAAGAGATTAGAAAAGCAGTAAAGGAGGTGGTTAAAGAAAGAAAGAGGAAGAAGAAGAGAGAAAGAGGCTAGAATGGAGACTTGTATAGCTACCACCAGAGGTCACAGGTGTGCAGCTTGCAGGAGGGAAGGCAGGACCAGATGGAGTCCCTGTGCACCTCTATTCATGTGCCCCAGAATCTATGGCCATTCCTCTCAGGCGGGACATCCAGTCTTCTGACCACTCACTGCCTTCCTAGCCAGAGTGAGAGGTGAGTCAGCCAATCAGAGGCTCCAGGGCGCATGGTGTGGGTGGGCTTTTCTGATGGACAGCTGATCCATATGGCACCCAATGGTGCCAGGTGCACCCCGTGCACTCTGCCATGTCCACAGCAGGCCATGTGCCTTCCCAAGTGCCTTGAGGGTGCAGGCCCAACCATGGTCCCTCGCCCAACGCACACAGAGGTTGGTTGATTTGACCCAATTAATATATGAAGCCAGACTCTCACAATTACTTTGGCCACGATGAAGTGTGCAGCCATATATACATTGAGCACATATACCACTACCAACAAAGAGATATGTATAATTTCAGACTTTAGGGGTTTTTTAAGATATATTGGAAGCAAAATTATAATAACAAAACCAAGCTAGGAGAAAGTTGTTTGCTTGATTTGCTTTCCTTTTACGTTACCTTATGATAAGTTTCATTTTTACTTTGTGACATTTGAAAATCTAAAACATCATATTCATTCAAGGTCAATAGAGTTTCCATAAAGTTTCCAGTTAGTCTATAAATCTTTTTTCTTATTTTATTTTTCAGGTCTTTCTCTTCCACTCTAACATTCCACAATGATTGGAAAAAAAAATTGTTTTCTATAATAAAGTGACAATTACTAGTTGTGCCTTGGTTTGTTGATTTGTTTCCTTGCTTGCTTGCTTGTTTTTCTAATAAGGAAACATTAACAGTATGATTTCCTCTTAAATTTGTTGTGTACATTGGAAGATTATAATTTCTATGCTATTCTCTACTGATAATGTTAGGCTACAGAAATTCAATTCCAAACAGTAAAATTAGTATTTACAGCTTCCTTGCCTTTTGAGGTTTGTGAATTTCAATTACGTGAATGCTTGATGTTTTGTATTTGGTCCCATATATATATATAAATACACACACACGCATATATATATGTATCCATGCATCTCACAATATTAACAAGCCTATGTTGCACCAAACTTGCATCACCCCAAAAAACCAATTGTCACATACTATTTATTGGACATACTCACACAATAGCATATACTTATTTCAATGTTTGTTACTTGTGTAGTTAGGGGAGAGAGTTGTTTGTTTATTTTAATCATTACCCCGCCCTCTGAACTATCTAACACAATGTTAAGCTCAGTTTTGTTTGGATCTCTAATTGGTATTTTGACATGAATGTACTTGTGCATTCTAGCTATTCTTCTCCTGCCTGTCAGCTACCAGTTCTTTAATCAAGTTTTTATTATGCAAAGCAGACTATTTATCTATTGTGGTACATTATTCTTTATGTCCATATCACATTTGTACCAGGGTTTCTCTTTAAAGAACACTCTTTAAGAAAAGGAAATTTCATAGTACTGCATTTTTATTAGCCAATTTTCTTTCAGATATTGATTTTACTCTTCATGATTGTCTTCCATTTTGTGTTTATTCTCATATTCATGTCTTCTGCTAAATTTCTTTCTGTCTTTTTCATATGCAGTTCACATTTGGAGCACATAATTCTTTTTAGTTTGAAGCCTTGTTTTATTTCTGTTTGTATTTCTGCTTCTTTTTACTTGTGTGATGCTTAATCAATATTTTCATATGATGTTATACATAGAGTTAAGCAAATGGTTTGCAATTTTTCTAAGTTGCTGAATTTATATAGAAAAGAATGAAAAGGAAAAGCAAAATATTTTCCCTAAGGCTGGTCTTTCTAAAGCAGTGTCTGAAGGACAGTGAGATCAGGACAGCACTTTGATTGATCAGTGTGCAACAAAACTAATCAGTCTGTCGCTGTTGGCTAAATTACTGACTTTTGTTACTCAAAGGGGACATCAATGGAAATTGCAGCAATGTTTCTAGCATTTGGAAGCTAAAAAAATAAGATTATGCTAAAGGAAGGGCTGTTATGCACACCAGGAGCAAAAAATCAAAATACCATCTTTGCTTTATTCTGCACTATGAACTTGAAATTATGACCAATTATATTGTGCTAAAAAATATATATATTTTGTTTTTCAAACTAAGAAGGATAGGAATAATGGACAACTACTAGAGCAGAGAATGAGGTTGTTCTTGTTTTTTGGGTTTTTTTAAAATATCTTTTACTTTTTTAATGTAATTATTATATTCTGCTATTTATTGGAAGAGAGTGGGAAGCCCATAAATGCCTATTTTGTCTTCTTTCACAGGAAGGAGAAAGAACAATGAGGAAATTGTGTGTGTACTCTACCTATATTCCCATAGGCATAAGAGAAAAGGATAGAATAAGACAGAGCTGTGAATCTGTATCAAGGATCCAGTGTTATGTTCAATAAGACTTTGCCAGGAAGAAGGGAGGGGGGACTGCAATGTTGAATTTTCTGTGAATGTCCCAGTGCACATTAAGCACAGAGCTTGTTGGCACTATTGTAGCATATCCACAAATTTTAGTGTAACTCCTGTGGATGGCAAACCTAAGCCTCCAGTCAGCTCAAATTAAAAAAAAAAAATCCCCACCAGGTGGGATTCTGTGGGTGATGATGACAATGATGTCCTCTTCTGATAGCACCCACAGACTGAAGTAGGGCTCTAGATGGTCTGATAAAACTCATCAAGATCCTGTGTTATGATATTTTCTTTTTCCCAAATGAGTTACAAACACCTTTGTCCATCACCCTGCAAATCTAAGTCTTGTTTCATTGCTTTGTATTATCTTTCTGACAACTGTTGGTTTCGGGCCTGAAGCATGTTAAAGAAGTCATTAAACAGAGAGCATTCTATAGAGGAAAAGACATTGTGTTCCTTTATTATTTTGTCTCCTTTTTATTTTATCATTATTATTGATATAACTTCAGTTTAGCTAACTAAATTGACAAACATACTAATATACATAGAAAGAAAAACCTGGTATTTCTCACATGTAAAACTGAATGTTCTCTACCATTACTCTATACAATGTCATGTTCCTACAACCTAATTGAAGACACTCTTACGAGGAATGTTATCTCTATGTATCAGAAGATAGTTTCTGACAAACTGGAAGAACTTGAGCTGACAGATTTTGAAACATATGCAGAATACTCTCTACAGTGCTAAACCTAAAGAACCATAGAAAGGCTTGAGTTGGAAGGGACCTTAATGGTCAGTAGTTCCAATCGCTCTGTCATAGGCGGGGATGCCATCCATCTAGATGGGTTTGGTCAGGATCCCATCCAACCTAGTCTTGAACACTTCCAGAAGACCCTGAGGTCAGCTCAGATGGTTAGAACCTGGTCCTAACAGCACTAACATTGTGGGTTCAATCCTTCTATGAGTCATTCACTTCAGAGCTGGACTTTGATGAATCTTGTGGGTCCCTTCCAACTCAAAAATATTCTGTGATTAAGCAAAATTTTTATAGGGGACACTTCTGAGCCTTGGGAGGTTACTTTAGGAACTAGAATTTCATTTATTGTGGTCAACAAGAAACAGTAAATAATAGTATATAGAGATCATGCTTATGTAGAATTAAATTTTCTTTAAATTTATTATCTTACGGAAAATTTGCATCCCAATAAATCCTTAACAAGGTCGATGTCACCTGAAATATTCATGAAGCCTGGAAATTTGTTTCTGTTATTTATTATAATTGTTTCATTAAAGTTTAGAGACCTCAAGGTGCCATAAATCAAACACACATTTAAACAGTTTCCTTCAACAATACATAATTCATATTAGTGACTATTGTCTTGAGAAAGTGATGCTGGATTATTTTTATTAGGCAAATATTGTGAATAGAACTTTATTTCACATAACTCTGCTCAAGTGGTAATTACCCGTGGCTGTCTAATGGATGCATGTGGTCACTGAAAGTGGATTTGAGGGAGATAGATAACAACACAATAGCCAAGTGCTAATAAAAGCAAAATGTGCCGGTCAAGCTCTAACTCAGTCCAGGTATGGAAGAAGCTAACATCTGTAATCAGTATGCAAACATGAGTCAATTATCTTAGTCCATCAATAGTGGACTGCCCAAGGCCAGTTGAGCTCTCCTGCATGGCAGTAGGCTGCATGTTAGGGCCTCCCCCTGAGTAGGCTAGTCCTACTCAAGGCTAGCCCTCAAGGCTGAGAGACTCTGCCATAACAGATTCTCACTAAGGAATTAACTATATTCTAAACTTTAATAGTTAAGTGATATAAAGTATTGATTGTGCATATGTACTCCTTTAGACTGAAGTCCTTGACTAAATCTGGATCCAGCTACACCTAAACTCACTTCTGAGAAGGAGTTTAGAAAGCAAACAGAGTCTTTTCTGAACCTCTTGGATCAACAAGACAGTCTCCTTGACAGCTTTATCTGATCCTGTCCTCTATTCTGTAATCAAGTGTACCTTTAATCTTGTTAAACTAGTCACATTTACTACCAAATCTGTTAAATCTCTGTTTCATATTAAGAAACAAGTTACTACTTCTCTCTTAAATAAAGCAAGTAATTCCATTCCTGAGAGCAGCAAGATAAAATGTTCTTGGAAATTTGGTCTCTGTGAGGTTTCTTGTTTTGTGTCAAAAAATCTACTCTGTGCAAACTCTGAATAAGAACGTAAACATATCTGTGCTGATTTTGGCTGGAACAGAATTAATTTTCTCCATGGTAGGTGATATGGGGCTAGATTTTGTATTTGTGAAGGAAACAATGTTGATAATGCAGGGAGATGTCCCTTATTGCTAAGCAGTGCTTACACAGAATGAAGACCTTTTGTGCTTCTCACACCACCTCGTTAGCTAGGAGCCTGTGATGCACAAGAAGTTGGGAAGGAACACAACCAGCACATATGACTCCAACTGACCAAAAGGGTATTCCATACCATATGGCATTAGGCATTCAGTATATAAAACTACAGGAAGAAGAAGGAAGCAGAAACATTTGGAGTTACAGCATTTTTCTTCCCAAGTATTTCTTACACCTGATTTCCTGGAGATGGTGAACTCCTGCAGACTCGTGGGAAAAAGTGAATTAATTCCTTATTTTGCATTTCTTGTGTGCATGATTTTTGATTTACTGATTAAACTGTCTCTAACTCAACCCTTGAGTTTTCTCACTTCTAACCTTCCAGTTTTCCTTCCCATCCCACTGCAGGAGAATGAACAGGCAGCTGTGTGGTGTTCATTGCTGTCTGAGGTTAAACCGACAGCATTAAATCAGATAATGACAGACATAATCATTCGCCATCTAGCTTAAAATTGTTATCTAGAGTGAAAAAGAAGGATTATTAGCAATGTTAGTGTTCCTTCTGATTATGTCAAAAAATATGCAGTAAAATACTTCCTGCATGTTTACTAAATTTAACTGCATGTTATTTTCCTATGTTCTAAGAAATTACAAAGTAATGTGTCTAATGTAAGCTCTTCAAAATATTTGGAAAGTCTCAGTTTTCTAGGGAGTATCTGTTGATGTAAATAATTAAATTAAAAGCTCACTAACTTGTGTAATTTGTAGCCACTAATTTACTATTGCTACTCTTATAAATATTTATTTCCATGGTTATACCATTCAAGGTATACGTCAAACAATATATTAAATCATGTCACACACCTCTGTAGTGTGAGAAGATAAGGTTTTAGAGTTCTTCAATAACCATCTGTGTAGAGATCCTTGACTGCAAGTGAAACAATAAAATAAGAGATAAGACTGATTACATTTTTTATAGGGTGCACAGTGACAATGAATATATAAAAACTGCATGTTATAACACACCTTTTCAGAACCACTTCCTGCTAATGAGTGTTAAGTAAAACAAACAATAAAAATGACTGAAATAAAATTAAATAATTTTAAATAATTAAAAAAAATCTTTTGATTGTTCAAATCTAATTTTTGATTTAGGCTTTGATTTTTTTTAATATATTTTTCACTCTCTCCACCTTAAGGTAAGGACTTTCTTTTTCATTCTTCAGTGACTTAGAAAATCAAGCATGTTATTCTTTTCTGTAATATATTACAGGGTGTTTTTTTCTTTTTTTTAATTTTTGCACAGTTTAATGTATATTTTTTGTGTTTCTCGTTTGGTAAAAGGTTGTGTGCAGAGAAGAATTCTTCCTAATTGCTATGTGTTGGTTGCTACATGTGGCTCTCATGAAGCCTTGAATGGCGAAACCAATAGGGAAATCTGTCTAGTTGAATGGAGAAAGAGGAGAGAAAAAAAAGTAAGCAGTAAAAATGAAAAAAAAAAAATAGTCACAGGGCTAGAAAAGATCAGGAGACTGGAAAGAATGAAGAATTAGAAGGGAACAGGATTTATAAGCCCCAGCAGAGTAAGAAAAAAACCATGCTTTTTGAAGGTACACAAAAGAGACTGAAAGGAATTTGTTGCCAGCCAGAACCTTTGGATTTTCAGCAAGACCAGAAAGAAGGAAAAATTAGTGACAGTACCAGGAAAGAATTTATTTTCAGGTTTTTTATGGGTTTTTGTATTTTGCTTTACCCCAAAGAGCTTATCTCATTTTATTTATAAATATTTATTCTTATAATGTCTGTTTCACAAATATCTAGCTTCAGAGATTAAAACCCTTCATTAGTGTACTTGAGATGTTCTCTTTAAAGAAATGGGGCTGATTGCTTCACCTCAGCTCTAGTAGACATGAATTCCCATTCATTATGCATATAATTGCAATTCAAGTAGTGAAGTTGTACTAATCGTGGAAAGTATTCTTTAACCATGATAAGAAATGAGAAAATAGGTAGTATCACTCTTTCTTTATTTGCTTACATTTAAAATTGACATGATTTTATTCTGAGCTGAATAATTCTTTTGGAACACATTAACTAATTTATTTGAATAAGGTCACCCGCTTATAAAGTGCTATATGGATATAGTAGTCACTCTAATACTTTTCTTACTATTTGGTTTCTGTTCACAAGGTAATAAGTGATCTAAAAATTGGAAGTTGTTGTGTCAATCAAGCTGGTCCACAGTTTTAATGAATGCCTGTTCAGAAGACCCTTGCAAAGATAATTCCTCTAAATGAAAATTGCTTTTAAACTCAAAGGATTTGAACATTGCTTCTTTGGAGTCACTAGAGAGCCTTAAATTAGTTTTTCACTCATTAACAACAGAAAATAAAGTTGAGCTATGGAAATTTGTTACAATGTTTACTGATAAACATTTAAAATATGTCAGAAAACAGCCTTTTTCTGAAACCATCTCTTACTTTACTGTTTTCTCATTCAGAAACTCAGTCAAATGTGAGAGCATAGAAAGCTGTCTCATTTGTATCACTCATAAGCAGTAGAGAAATCCTTGATTTCTTTTTTTATTTGTTGGACTATTTCCATTTAACATAATTCTTTTATTAAAGAATTGAATTAATTCAAAACACATTTTTATTGGGGAAAAAGTCAGTACCACCCCCAGCTGCACCCCAAAAAACCTCAACCAAGGAAAATTATGACCCCAAACCCACAACAATTGAAATATCTGAAAGAAAAATGCCATAGAAGAAGAGGATAGGCATGCCTTGCAATATGCATTCTGATAAATCAAATGGTGAACAAAACTCTGATAAAGAAAAAATAAGCAGTGAAATCAGCTCTAGAGAGGATACTAAATATCTGACAGCATAACTTTTGATATGCTAGGAAGGTAGTAGCACATATTATAAATCATTTAATTAAATAAATTAAATTGATTTAATTAAATAAATAAATAAATTGTAAAATTAATAAATTAATTAAGTTTAGAATTACTAATAACTGTTATTGTGCACTGTTATAGATAGTTCCTGTCAGCCATAAGCATATATAAAATGTGTTGCTGGAAGAGTTTTGCCATAACAGGAATTGATTTGGAAAATTTTTCTTACATGTCACAGCTGTAAAAAGGAAAACAAGAAACAGGGTGTGATTCTCCTTATTTCTTCTGCTCTCTGTAAGTGGATAATGCAACATAAAGTGAAACAACCTCATGGACTTAATATATTCTGGTAAAGTGGGGATTACCATGGTTTGCTTCACTGAAATCATCTTTCTCTGCAGGAAGTAAAGCCTTTTGACAGGTTTCTGTTTCTCAGAAGCTAATGGCCAAAGTGACTTTCTTGTTTCCAGCTTATTATCATTGCTTTTTGCTGAAAGCCATGCAGGTTAGCAGAATAATAAGGCACAGAAGTGTATGCCCTTTGACAACCAAGTGTTGTTGATAGAAAACCAAATTACCGAGTACCATTCCCTGGGGAAACCTCAAACACCTGAAACTCCAAATGTCTCCTCAGAAAGATGAGGATTATGATAAAATCACTCAGTTACAAGACAGTCTGGCAAAGTCATACTGGAGATTTTTTTTATTTGGTTTAATCCTGTGTGATTTTTGGCTGCCATTTTGGCCTCTAGATTTATCATGCTATTCCAGTAATGTGAGATGTTTTAAATTTTTGTGGTTTAGTTTGTATAATGCACCTATTCATTTCTTAAAGACCACTGAATGAAGGGCACAGCTACCATTCTCTAGAAAGAGGTGATTCCTTATCTTGCACAGAAATGTATTTTGCACTGAAAATTATTTGTTCTTTTTACTTTTTTTTTGTTTTTAAATTGGCATGAAATAAAAGTCTGCCAATAAGACGTAATTCGAATGCATAGGGAAAAATAACACAAACACACACACACACAAATCAAACCAAGCTAATCCTGTTGCTGCTTTATAAGCAGTAAAAAAAAATTAAAAATTGGGATTGGGACAAAATAAGAGACTAACCAAAATACCTAAATATATGAAACAAATTGTTTACTTTGGAGAAATAGAAAATCAAATAAAAAATATTTACTACAGGTTTCAAAATAAACTATGCTCCATTCACTTTTTGATTTTTCTAGAAAAAAATAGGTTTTGTTGCTGATTAAAGAATTTTGTGCAGACTTTGTAATAGTGTTTTCATAAACTGTTTTTTTTAATAAAATTGTCAAACTAGTTTGCCAAGATATTTTAATTTAATCTGAGAGACTTGTCTGTATTTCCCTTTCTGACTATAAATCCTTTGCTAGATTTAATCACCTAGACGAGGCAGTGGTAGCATACCTTTTTTCCAAACACACAAGAAAAATACCCACCTCACTTATTTGAGTCTTCAGTGTTTCATTACTTCACCAACTAAATACATCTCTATAGCTTTAAATTGCAACATAGATTGCAAAACAATATATTTCACTAGAAATGCCACTGACATCAAGATGGAAATTACAGTACATTTGATTACTATTGTTTGAAAGGAAATGCTCTGACAATCCACTTTTTTTTTTTTCCTGGAATATAAGGAAAGCAGATTTTATTATCATAACAAGTAAGAACAATTTTTAGATTATGCACATTTTCAAATTTCTTATCTGTTCTAATGAAATCATATTCTTTTGTTCAAATAACTATGCTGACTTCCTTCACTAATACATTATAAATGAGTTCTATAATAGTAAAAAAGTTCTCCAAAGAATCCCCTGGTACAATTGATTTTCAAAGAAAAGGAAATCCTCTAAGATATGTCACTCTGTTAAATATTGAGCCGAGACTGAAAAACATATATTGCCTAATAACCAACAATTCTTTGTGTTTGTCACCCAGGCTCCTCTGTGCTGCTAAGGATCACTTTAGAAGAATCTAAGGAGTGTTAAGGAAAGATTACAAGAAATGCAGTTATATGAGAATTTTGAGCAGTAAAATCATGCAAAAAAGGATCAAAGTAAACCTTATGCGTACTAACCTACACTTTCATTAGCCTGATATTTGCAGTGAGTATGGATATTCTGATGAAAAGCTAGGATTTACCTGAAAGGTAGCCCAAGCAAGGAGTTAATTTGAATAGCTAATAATCACACTCAGACCTGCAGGAAATAATCAGTTGCATATTGCATAAATATAATCAATGCACTGGCAAAGAAGAATGGGATGAAAACTAATACTGTCAAAGAAATGACAAGTGGCAAGAAGAAGATGAAGTGGAGTGTATATTCTACATGGAGAGGAAATTATTCTTCTGGTACATCAAACTGTTATATCAGTTTGATGAAAGTGCAAAGTAATTGATTTTAATGATACTGAGTGATTTAAAAGGAGGTTACATACTTTGCTTTAAAAACTGCACAGCACTGATTTTTGAATTTTTGTCTAAGACTGGTTTATGTCCATTGGTCTTCCAATGATCATTGGGATTTTAAACTAGTTTAACATTTTTAACAAAAATATCTCTACAGCTCTTCATCCAATAGTATTGTGATACTTACTAAGGAATGTAGTGTGAACTGACAAGCAGAATTTATGAAGTAAACACTTTGATATTAATTAGGAAGAATCAATATTAAAGAACAGAAAGAAATATTTTTCCCCCCCTTTACTCATTATGGTCACTATTCTCAATACAATAAAGATATAGATGAATTAGAGCTTCTTATTTTTAATGTGACTGATTTTTTTTTTTTTGGCTAACACAGAAAAGAATAATTTTCAAGAGAGTGAAACATCCGAATTAGGCATGCAGGGACATTAACTTTGTGAGAGGAATTTCCAAAATATAAATCAGAGAGAACTATATTCAAATACTTCTCTGAATTCTGAGAATATAAAAATCTTACAAAAGAATTTTCAAACTTATCCACCATTAAGAATTCTCTTGTCTCAAATAAATATTAAATAGAAGATTGACTTCTCTTATGCAATGTTGTCTTTTGTGTGAGAGTCTTCAAATACTTTTTATTTGCATGGTTTGATATCTTAACATTTGTAGTTAGGCTTATTTTAAAAGAAGTGTTTAGAAGAAGCAAAAGTTAATTTCAAGGTATCTTTATAAAGTAAATCCAGAAGACAGTTCTGTTTTGCACAACGTATTATGATAGATTCCTTCCATTATTAAAGATTATATAACCATTTAATGTAGTCAGTATTCTTAAAGCTTTAGGAACAGGCACTGCTATTGATGTTGATGTTGTTATATTACAAAATTGTAGATCATCAGGATATAAAAATTGAATGGATTGTTGAATTCAAACTAGGATAGATAAGGAGGAAAATATTTAAAGTTTTGTCATTTTAAAAGGTTCAAGGAGAGTGAATATGCCTACTGCAGCATTTCTTTAACAGGTTATTTGAAACACAGAACTCTGTAAAACCATGAACTTTACCTTTTCAGTTTTATAGAAAAGAAACAAACAAACAAAAACCCTACAAGTTAATGAGTGCATTTTTAATACATAATTAAATACAGTTATTTTTATTTTATCTAGACTGTAGGATGGGCACTGAAATGTAGTTACTGTTTTTCATATGTGATGAGTTTTATACTTTGGTCACATGGCATTAGAATACTTCATGAAATAAAATATATGATCCTTATTCCTCTTATTCTTACTACTAAATTGCTAGCTTGTTTCCCAGTGCTGCATCAAAGTAGAAACACCCAATGCAAGAAAAGGATGGGAGCTGGAATGGAGCTACTTCTGAATACTTTTAATGGATATTCATAAAATGTGCAAGTAGATATATATCTTTTGTGTTTTAGACTTACACCCAAAGCTAATAAACACCACCCTACCATTCACAAACAGATTCAATTTCAGAGATACCAAATGTTACTGTTATGCATTTCTTAATATTTTTTCTTCACAATCAATATCATCTGAGTTGAGCAGAATAATTCTGGTTTCACAACACACCTAAACTGTATGATAAACGACTACTACTTGAAAAGCAGAAAATATAAAGAGACATCTGAGAGCATCCTGAACATAGAGTGTGGGTAGATACTTCTATCTGGACATACAATTATTCTCTGGTGGAAGAGGGCAGAATTTGATCACATAGGGTTCTTTATCGACAACTTCAAATTGAAAGAGGTGCTTTCTCGCTAAAAACACAAGTTTTTGAAGGCTGTGTAACTTTTGAAATTTGAAGATAACAGCTATTACTGTTGCACTATCTCAAAGAATATATTGTGGATTTACTAGAATGAATTCAAACAAAAACTGTGGAACTAAAAGTGTTTAAGGAATCACTGAGTTAAGAGAATAAAATAAAGAAAAAACACTCCATTGCCAATTTAAACACTATGGCAAACTGTATAATAATGCTGTATTTCTCAGTGATAACATTATGCTGAGAGGCAGTTTTTAAGTAGAAGTCATGAACCATAAGTATTTTATTAATATGAAGCAGGACAACATAACTGATAATGTATCTTCCCTGCTGCAAGCAAACTAGACCTCTTTGTAGCATAAATCTCTTCCTTATTACTGCAGCAGTTTTGAACATGCCAAGGTGTCTTAGAGGTCTAAAATTCTGTGGAGGAAAAAAAATAAAATAAAAAAAAAGATGAAAAAAGTGTAAATTAAGTAGCAGAAAAAAGAAGCTAAGAAGGCTTTCTTTTCAGATAGAGAAGGAATTATTTGAAGTAATGGAATGAAAGTTGCTGCCCCAAACGACTTAATAAACTCAGGATAAACTCAGATCAGATATTAATGAAGAGTGGCATCAATCAACTGCTTATGGTGCAATTAACTATAGTTATGTATACTTAGTCTGCCAAGTTCCTGGGAGAATTACAGTAGTATTCATTGAGTTTGCATGGATATGAATAACAAATTATTCTGAGAAAAGAATCATGACAAGCTGCCTCTTTTTCAACTAGAATGTGAGGGATTGGAATTTTATGACACATCATATACAGTATTAATAACATAAATAGTGACCTGAGAGGTAAGTATTGCTTTAAATTACTTAGTTTTGTATTATCTTGTTAGACTGCTGTGTAAGGAAGGCTAAAATCTGAGTAAATTTTAGAAAATAGGGAAATAACTATTTTTTTTCCTGTTTGGCTAAACAAGTAATTCAATGGAGGGAAAACTGCAGAAACGTGTCTGATATGCAGTTTTTGATAATATAGGTTTTGATATTTGCAGCTGAAAAATATCTGAGTATGTTCTCTGTGACACAATTATTAGTCTTAAACTGATTATGATGGATTGGAACTATATAAAAAATGACTACAGTTAAATTTGTCTTTGAAACTGTGGAGGTCTGGGTTGGCTCCCTGCCGAACCCAGCTGTTGGTCACACAGATTTCCACACCCACCCCCCCACCCTCCCAAAAGAGAAAAAAAGTACCAAAAGAAAATTGTAGTAAAAGTATATCTATACTCACATATATTACAGTTCTATACAATTACACACTATGAATATACAGAACAAGAATTCCCAAACAACCCCAAAAGGGGGAAAAGGGAAAGGGAAGAGGGACAAAAATGGGTAAAACCAAAACCAAACAGATACACACACACACTCGAAAGCTCAGGAAAAACCTCAATAAAGTAACTAACACAATAAATTCTCACCAGACTTCCCTCAAGGAAACAGCAGAAGTCTCCATCTCCATGTGACTGAGACAACAGTTCTCAGATAGACCTCAACTCACACAGATAAGAGAGAGGTCAACATAGAGACCTGTTGTCCTCCAAGCACAGGAAAGGAAGAGAGAGGGAGGAAGCCTTCCTCATCTTATATACGTCTGATTACATGAAGGAATGATGCGCAATACTTCCTTAGTTACAGCCCTGTTACCAGGGAAGACCTAAACCAAAACCAAGAAAACTAAACCACCACAGAAACCAAATTTTTATCCTTTCACAAGTTTAAAAGTGAAGTTGCATCATTTAGAAGATTAATAGCTAGCACTGGTAGATTTGCACTAGATTTTAATGGGTCTGAAATTGATTCAAAATGGTCAGAATGACTTTGCATTTCCATGTATATAGTAACTTACAGTATTTTTTAATCTTTGATTCTATTAAATTTTTCAAAAAAATGGTCAATTTTTAGGTGTTATTTCATAAGGAAACTAAGTACCTAAAGAACTTTTCACCTTTTCACCTTTATATGATACTGCAGATAAGTATAAATAAATTTGTACATCCAGATCTGAAATTTAACCTGTATGAACATAAACAGACATCAAATTCAATACAATAAAATGTATTCGAGCCTCTTAAACACCAGAGACAAAAATAAAGACTAACCACACCAAATGAAATACAAGATCATATAGAGCAAAATCGTTCTAAATAAGTGTGGCCAAGAATTCATCTGTGATCCTTTGAATGTTACTGTTCCAATAGCTAGTGTTTATTCCTACTTGAAAAATCACTGGAAATATTTCTGTTCTTATCTTTGCACTGTGATTGCTACAAGAGGATTCTGACTATTTTAGAGCTTCTCAGTATTATGACTATAAAAGTGAGCAAAAAAACCAAATCATCATAATGAAGGATTACATCCTGTCACCTTTACTCCTGCAGACTAATAGCTACAGTGAGTTTTAATATTTGACATGTATGTGAAGAAAATCAGTGATTATTCATATATAATTCTCCACTGCCAAATTACCTCAAGATTAAATTCCTATTATTTTAATATCCTTTAATATACTTTGTAACGTTTTGTTTCTGGAAAGCACTACATAAAACATAATTTTATTTATCATTAGGCTGTAAGACATTTACAATACAGTAGTACTTTAGAAAATGGTGATGAATCATTAGAATTGTACAGCTAAAGCACATTATGCCATTCTATGAATGCCGTTATTCAAGTAATATGGTCATGGTTTTCTCCTTAGAGAAAACATTGACTTACAGGAAACTAAGATCATTATATTTCTGATCACAAGGGCACAAAACCTCCTTAATTGAGCGAAGGAGTTTTAACTTGCCTGAAAGTTTACATTTAGAACCACTGTAAAGGATTTACAGGAAAGCCATAAGAACTATTGTGAACATCACAGAAATATGTAAAATAGCTAAGTGGTTTTGGTTGGTTTGGTTTTTTTTTTCAAACTTGGAAATTGGAATACCTATTTGTAATAATTCCAAATAGGATGTGTATATTATTTCCTACATTTAAAATTTATAGATAGATTCACTTTGGTGTTCCTAGGTAATTAATCTGTGGCTTTATTAAGTTTCTCAGCAAATGTATCCAACATTGACACAGCATCTCAGAATCACAGAACAGTTTGGGCTGGAAGGGGATCTCAAAATCTAGTCAAACATCTAGTCCAACCTTTCATTGCAAAAGCACTAGAAAAGATGACCCAACACCCTGTCCAGCTGAATCTGTAAAGTGTGTAACACTGGGGAATGATCATTTCCCAGGGAAGGTGATTCCAATGGTTAATTGCTCTCACTGTGAAAAATTGTCCTCTTGTGTCTAACCAGAAACTCCCCAGACATAATTTGTACCCACATAATTTTTACCCATGATGCCTTAAGGTTTTCATGAATTTGTAGATTTTTATGCTTCTAGGTAGTTTCTCACATATAGAGTAGCTAGCAACCTCTAACCCTGTGCTAGCTGTCTTAAGGGTCAGATAATAACTGGAACACCATGCATGGGAAACATGTACCAGAGCTAAGATAACTAGATACCATGTTAGTCAAAACAAGAAAGCAAAGCCCAGCAACCTTGGAGAAGCTCCAAGTGGTGTGTAGATGATGATAAAGGATGAAGTAAGGGGTCTTAAGATCTCCAACTCAATTCTAGGAGAGGCGTGCCATGGGGCGGAACCAAGGGAAGTTCTGGATATGGACGTCTTAGATTGGATGCAACTTTTAGACATGATAATTGAGTAGTGTTATAAAATTAGTATCCTGCCACATAGAAAGGGACTTTTTCCAGCTCCTACACTTTGTTGACATTTCTCACACACACACACACACACATGCTCTCTCTGCTGCCCAGCCTGGTGTGGTGCCCTGTATTCTCCCCACCCCGAAAGGGGGGGTTGGGGGAAGAGCTCAGAAGAGCTCTTCTTGCAAAGGGGGTCTTCCCTCTCTTGCTTTCCTGAGGTGGGGGGAGAAGATGTTTCCCCTTCCTTGTTCTCCTGGACTGGACCTCAAGAACCTCAAGTCCTGCTTGAAGGAAGACGAGACCGGTAATGGGAACTGGGTTCCAGCATGAGCTGCTGGGGGTAGCTGAGCTGCAGGGATGCAGCTGTAAAAGGGAGTTTCTCCGCTGTTTATGGTGGGCTGGGAGGTGAGCTGGGCCCAGATGTTGTAAGAGTCAGTGTTCCCAGCCTGGGGGTGAAAGGGTTTTTCACCTGGGAGGGGCAGGTTGTTGTCCCTTGTTTGCTTCTGTAAGACATGGCAGAGTGGCTCAGGGGTTGGCTGGATACAGCCGGGAATGAAATTAAGGGGACGCCTTTCGGATTAATTTACTCTGCACGTTTTGAAGCGGTGGTGCTTGGAAAAGAGCTCACATGGCATTCCTGAGGCCATGAGTTCATCCTAGCACCGGTCTTTTCTATCTGTTACTTATCAACACGTGTTGTACTCTTTTATACTCCTTTATATTCTGTACCCCAAAACCCTATAAGTAAAAGAACTCTTCTCTACTTTACCCACATAAAGTTGTCTTGGAAAAGTTTTTTCCCCCCTTCTTAAGGCAACACCCATTACCCCTCATTTTTTCCATGTGAATCCTTGTAAAAAAGGGAGGCTTTATCTCCTTTGTAGCCATCCTTTAAATACTGGAAGATTGTGACAATGTCTTATCTAAGTTTTCTCAAGGCAGAAAAGAAACAGTTTTCTCAGCCTTTTCTCATATGGAAGGCTTCCAAATCTTTAAATCATCTCTGTGACGCTTCTCTGAATCCTCAGCAGTCTGTGAACACCTTTACTTAGTACCATAGAATCATGGAATGGTTTGAGTGAGAAGGGTTCTTAATCATCGTCTAGTTCCACTCCAAACTGCTACAGGAAGGGACACTTTCTACTAGACCACTTTGCACCATCCAAACAGAACTTAAAGTATTCCAAGTATGGAGCATCCATAACTTCTCTGGGCAATCTGTTTTAGTGCCTCATCACCATCTCAGTAAAGGGTTTCTTATAAGTATTCAATTTAGACCCACTGTCTTTCAGTTTAAAGCCACCGCTCCCTGGTCCTGTCATGGCATGTCCTTGCCGAAAGTCCCTCTCAGCTCTCTTGTAGGACCTCTATTGGGAAGTGCTATAAGGTCTTCCTGGATCCTTCTTTTCTTCAGGCTGAACAACCTAAACTCTCTCAACCTGCCTTCATTGGAGCAATTCTCCAGCACTCTGATCATCTTCATGGCCGTCCTCTGTACTCACCCCAACAGGTTCACATCCATCTTTTATTGAGGATCCCAGACCTGGATGCAGAAGTCCAGGTGGAGTCTCACCAAACAACGTTTTGGAGTCTTATTCCTGCTGAAACCTATGGTGAATTTGGTTGGCAGGTTCTAGTACCATTTTAGATTCTGTACAATGTGCAGGAGAGATATGAAGGAGACTATAGGTATGACAATCTGAACTATGGGACATCTGCATCTTTTAGTAGTAGCAAACAGAACAAGCAAGGTATCCAAACATACTATAAATCCACGATACTTAGTCATTCAATGAAGTTGAATCACTTGTCTCAATTCAATGGAGAATTAATAGACTGGGATTTTTCAATCTGATTTTATTTTCTGATTTTTCATTACATTATCTTGCTTTATTGGGAAGTCATGAAAAAAAATAGATTCCTTTTTTTGTGAAGAGCTTTATTAACCATGAAATCTACCATTTCTTTGAGTTTTCTTTCATGAATCAGCCTTTGACTTGAATTATGTCCCAGAGGTGAAAATAAGGAATGTTAGAATTGACATCACAAAGCTATGTGCCTGGCTTAAACTCATGCATTCCTTTCTGGTGAGTTGGAACATTCAGTGTCTTGACAGTGGACAAATCTGGTACTAGGAATCACATCGGTATTGTAATTTAACTGCATATTGCAATTGATGTATTTTGCTAAATGTCACACTTGTACTGTATTTTCAGTATATTTTATCACTATCTGAAATCAGAAATCCTGTGTAACATAAATTATCTTCAAATAAGTAACATTGATATTAAACATTGCACACTCCATGTATGGGATATCTAAAAGAATGTGGCCAGAGGGTATTGAGTCAGGGAAGTACATTATTACCTGCTGTGATTCATTGGTTTCATATCTCACTCTAAAAGGTTATTTTCAACAAATCCAAGTTTTGGCTACCAGGGATGTTTTGGTCAGTGATTTCTATTGACCACAAAGAGGCTTTGCAAGCAGAATGTAGACAGCTGAAGTGTACAATTTGGTTATTAATTGTGTAATACACGAAAGGTACTATAAAAAGTGTTCATATGACCTCCCCTGATCACAGAGTCTTTTCTGGCTAGGCTTTAGTCAGACTGTGAAGAAGGAGGCCAGCCCCTATTCCAGACTGATTTTGTCCCATACAGTCTTACACTTTTCTGTGCTGGCATTCTCCTTGAACCCTGGGGACATTAACAGTCCTGTCTGTTCACTCCAGCTTTTAAATGCAGCTTAGCCTTTCTCATTCTGCACAGTTCAACCTTCTAAATCTTTTCACAAGTAATTTTCACAGCCTCACAGTCTCCTCAGAAGTCTGACAGCAGGTGAACAGACTCTTGCTCCATTCTAGGTCTAAGGCCCTAGATGTACCCTTGGGGGTGAGAGGAAGCTAATGGAAGACTTTACAGAGTGAGGTGTTGCAAGATGCAGAAATGGCTAAAGCTAATTATGTTCTTTTATGTCTGATTTGTTACTCTGATCTGTAATATAGCTATCCCCAGCCTAGCAAAATACTATCACTTTGCATCCAACCAACCAACAATGTTGCCTCCACACGTTTCTAATCTTGGCCTCCCATAGTGCTTGGGACCTCAGCCTCAGCCCCATGTCAAGGTTAGGGTTCATGGAACCAATTGTACCAATGGTAACTTTACAGCTTTGTTTGTATCACTACTATATGAATTGTTGTAGCCTAAAGGGTTTATCATTTATTCAAAAGGCATCTCTAAAAAAATCCACCCTAAGTTATATGCACTTTCTCAAAATTTCAACATTTTATAAACACCATATGCTACAAAAAAAATGTCAGTTATATGACTCACCTACCAAGATCATACTTTATGATATTAATACAGGGTTTATTTTGCTGGGGTTTTTTACAAGCTATTTTACAGGTATTTTAACTTTCGATATAAAATGATATTTACTGGTTTATTTATATATTTATAAATTTCACAGGTATTTTTATAGGGTTTCTTTTACAAGTTTTATGGTATTAAACAGGGTTTGCTGTGTATATTTTACATAATACTAATCAAAGAACTGTAAGAACTCATTCTGCGATAGAAAGATTTTCCCTTCAGTTCTGATTTTGTTTCAACATGCTTCAGGTTCATTGAACCTAACATCTGTGTCGCGTAATTTTCTGAGATGATGACTACTCTCTCCTGAGTTATTTTTTCCCCTTCACTATTTATGGATAATAATGGGAACTGAGGAAGCTGAGTTAAATCAAATGAATTCTAGGAGGCAAAAGTAGATGAACCTCAGACAGTAATGGAAAAGGAAAATAAAAAATTTTTAAAAAAAGAAAAACTAAATCTCATACCTGGCTTTTAGGTAATTTTTAAAAAAATTTCAGAACTCAAGATACAGAAAAAATGTTTTAGGAAATGTAAAAAAAAATAATAATTGTGTAAACATAGCATCAGAATCATCTAGGTAGGACACTTAATTTTTAAGATGTAAATGAGTGATATGTTCTTTCTTGGATCTGAATACCTTCTATTTCCTTGTTCTGAAGATCAAACATCTATTTTTATATCTTACTCTGTTCTCACCACTAAGATACTTCAGAGAATTTTCAATAACCTTGTAAACTATGAAAGCTGGAGAATAATATTAAAAATCTCCTTGTACCCAATAGCCATTATTAAAATGGCAGAAAAGTGAAATATTCCTTTAACAGGTTTTCTAAATGACTCATGGATTGTCCCAGAAGACTAGACACACAGTTAATCAGACAGAAATGCAGCTACAGAATACTTAATCTCTATGACAAAAGATACTAAAAGAAGAGATTTTCAGTTGTCAGGCATAAAATGTTGTTGCACATTAAATAATATCTTCTCTCCCTAGAACAGAATTTACTGCATATCATATTATTCGATTTCTTTGGCTACTGAAATCCCGAAGGGGAAATTTGAGAAAAATAGAGAACGTATCTCAGCTTTGTAGGCTCCAAAAAACTACTAAAATGACAATTCTCAATTGGCCAAATGCCACTTTTCACTTCCAGTGCTGCATAAGGAATTCAAAGAATAGTACTAGTACCAGTGAGAGTAGAAACTGACTAATACTTTATAGTTTCCATAAAATTCTCGACTGACTTGTATAAATTGTTGTTTCTATAAAAACTGTGAGAGACTGTGTTCATACTAACCACGTTTAATTGAGTTGAATCAACCAACTTGTATGTGTTGGGGAGGGAGGGGGCCAGACCTTCAGTGTTGGGAGTCTCATGACCCTACAGCCTAGTGGCCACCTAGAACACATGGATTTCATCAGGAGCCCTGTGGCTGGCTTGTCAATCAAAAAAGGCTTGCCTGAGAGCCCACCCATACTATGGCCCCTGGAGCTTCTGACTGACTGCACCACCCCTCCCAGTGGCCTGGAGGGCACTGAATGGTCAGTGAGCTGAACGTCCCACCTGGAATGGCTGGCCACAGCGTCTGGGGAACATAAATACAGGATCACAGAGGCTCTAATTTTGCCTGCTCTTCTTTCCTGGATCTTGATATCATGTGATCTCTGCTGGCAGCTATAGAATTTTCTTATTCTTTCTTCTCTTTTTCTTTATTCCTTCATTCTCCTCTTAATCACTTTTCTTCCTTTAATTTTTCCTTAACCTATTGTGGGTAACTTAAAACACATGGGTTGTATTTTACTCAAGTTGTGATTGCTGTGTGCTGGGTATTTTTATGGAATCTACTCCTTGGTTGTTTGTTACTCTTAAAAACCTTTTCCAAGATGTCTATTTTCACACTAAATTAAAAGTCTCTTGGGAAATACATGTAATGTGTCTCTGTATGCGAATTCAAGGTATTAAAGAACTAAAGGCTCTGCAAAAGTTCAGTGAGTGGGCTCTTGGAGTCAAAACACAAGTAAAACTCATGGAAAGCTTGTGGCTTGAACCCATAGCATTACAAAAACCTGACAGGTTCTGGATAAATCAGAAGAGAAATGTTGGTTTTGCTTTCATGATTTTATAGTTGAAGAAAATTTGCAATAAAAGAAGGAAAAAAATGAGAGGTTTGGTCAGGTTTGCATCTTACTTATTGATCAGAATTGCATTCATACAAAAATTGAATGGGAGAGCATCTTCCATTTTCTTCCTCTGAATGAGTGTAATTGAGTAAATGTGGTATATCAATTGTAGTGCAATAACTTGATATTTTGTTTTATAAAGAATATGTGCTCTTTACATTTATTAATAACTTGGAAAAGTAGTCACAACTTGCCTAATGAATAAAATTAAATCTCTACATATTCATATTTTTTTATCTGAAGTGATTTGTACCATAGTAAGGTAGCATAACTGGAATAACAAAAATAACAACAGAGTATGAGAGCTGGGAAGAAAGATAATGGTTGAATAAACAAACTATTTTTTCAACTTTTTTTTCTCTTTTTATCCAGATTTTCCTTTGTATCTGACCCTTTCCTCAGTTAATTACTGCTTTCAGAACTAAAGTTTTCTCTTTCTTTCATGTGGAACCATCTTTCTTAGCTTCCATAGCATTTAGCCTGGAATATTGCTCTTGGTAAAGTATCCTTTTTTCCCCTTCTGGCCAGAGTAATTCTTTCTATTAATTTTGTTTGAAAGGTGTAGGAATAAGGTTTTAAAAAACAAAACAAAACAAACAAAAAACAAACAAAAAAAAAAGAGAGAGAACAAGAAACTTTACAACTTTGCATCTATTTCTCTTTGAAGACATGAAATTATCTATGCTGACCATTTACTTAATCATTAATGGCTCCTCAACACTTTCCAAATCATATTAATATCCAATTTAAGGTCTGTCAGATCTAATATATTTTGCCTTAAACCATCATCGACCAATGCTATTCTGGGACAAAGTTTCATTTGTTCAAAATACTTAATGCCACTTTGTTGCTTCAGTCATTATCAAGCCACAAAGTATATCTCTGAAATTTTCATTTTTCTTGCAATGGTCAAATAACAATCTGAGTTTCTCAGGTTCCTGGCAGTCTGAAATCACAACCAAGGTAGAACAATATTCTCATATATATTATTTGTATATTAATGTAGGGTTTCATGTACATAGTGAGATCTGAGTGGTTCTTACTCACCATGCCCATTTTCCTTTGAACTTACAGCACTGGCAATACTATCATCCAAAAGCCAAGCTCACTCATGCTCTTTATTCTTAAGCAAACAACCAAACCAAAGAGCCAATAACCAATCATTCCTCTGTCTATTTATAGATACAATAATTTATATTGCCATAATAGAAACATGGGAAAGATTTGGAAATTTTTTGCTAATATATCATTCATGTTGATACATCTTAACTTTGTTTTAATGTTGTTATTTATTCCATTCTAATACAGTCCTGGAATTCTTTTCTTGTTTTTGTTACTTATGTTTTTCTAAACTTGAAACACTGTTATTAAAATGTATTGTGATTGGTAGGCAATTAATTTCTCCCGGGTTATGCACATTGCTTTAAAATTCTAAGTCCATGTAAGAGAAAAGGAAAAAATATGTCTTCCAAATAATTTTTATCTTAAATAAGATTGAAGATAAAATCCAAATATGAGGGGAGTTTCTTTGTTTTGTTTGTTTGTTTTAATTTTATAATAAGAAAATTATTGTCTTTTAATTTCAATGTCAACTGTCCAGACTGAGTTCACAAATTGCGGTCAGCTTTTTTTTTTTTTTTTTTTTTAATCTTTTGAGTGAAAGACCATCTTGTAAGTAACATTCACATGTATTGTGTTAGGCTTTTTTTTACACCTGCATTGTCTGATTCATCAATTTTGTACAGTCCACATCAGGAGAGAAAGTTCGTATAGAGGAGCAAGAACGGTAAAAAGATATTTATTTCAAATAGTTGCAAATAAACTTTTCTGAATGATTAGTTGACCTTATAAAACAAAAGTACAAACCCCAAAATAAGTTGTTTGGTTTTTTTCTTTAAGGAGATGCAAATAAAATAATAATAGTATTGCAAAGTCTTTTATTAGATAATGAAAGCATATTTTACATGTGCTGCAGGCTTCTTCTATGGAAAAAGATTGCCAGTTTTCAGATTGCAAAAAAAGTAATTTTGTTTTGTGCAGAAATGCTTTTTTCATAATGATATATTTTAAAAATGATAGAGGATAACATTTAAATTGTAGTCAGTATAGTGTATTCAGATGTAAAATAGTATGCATTTAAGGAAAAAGTGCATCTCTTAAATGTTGAGAAAGACAACGTCTTTGGGTACACATGCTTTGTGCTGATGCTTCGCACACTAATAGTCAATACTTGGTCTTTCTCTTTCACAGGGCAAGAGATTGAAAATATATTAAAACACTTGTTTTTCTTCCCTAAAGGACACTTGAAGTCATTCTTTCTTCCTCAGCAATTAAAGATAGAGGAGCAATTAAAATGAGAAGAAAAAATAAAATTAGTAATAAAAAGTTGAAATAAGTATATATTTAAACAGCACTTTTGACTGTCTCTTTTTCACTAATATCTTTACCTAGGCAGTGTGTAGAAGTTATAAACTTATAGTGTAGTCCAATTTATTGAAGTGAGGTGTTAAGGAGAGATAATGCTTTAGTATTAGAAGAGCAGTGACTTCTAAAATCTGAGAGAAACCATAAACAATCTAGGATACAGTTCAGTTTCAGCAGAGCTCAGGAAGTATGGCTTTGAAGGATACATGTATTTAAAATCGTGCAGGAAGAAAGCCCACGCATCCAAGAGGTTTGGGAAGACTACAGTATGAGTTTGTGCTCTTGTAACCAAGGATCATATACTTCAAATCCATCTTTGGCCTGAGCACCAGAAGAAAATCCAACTTCAAGCAGAAGTCAACTATGATCACATTAAGCAAACTTGAGGCCATATAGCAGAATTTGGATAAACTCCAAGAGTACGGTTCTCTATAATTGTATTTTCATGCGTGTTTATAGCTACACCCAAGGATATCAGTGAGAAAGTAGAAAATAATTAGTTTGCTGTTTAAATATGTGCATATATGCTTATATATGCAAAAGCTTAGAACTAGGCTAAGACACAAATGCTGTCTTTCTTTCCATAGTGTCTGGTTAAACCTTCCTATGCAGAAAAGGAATGTTTTTAATCTTCATCTTGGCATCAAAGAAATATATAGAAGCATTTTTTTCACTAACATTTTATTCTTGTTTTGTTTTAATCCTGGCTGCATTCTTTAACCAAGGGATTCAAAATTACTCAGCAGATTGCTTCATGCTGCATGGCTTTTAACCTGTTTGTTTTAAACATGAAATATTCATAGATTTTAATATTCCTGGCACATTTCCTTCTCTCTCAGCATGAAGTTCATTATCCTATATAAGACAAATTAACATAAAGACAGCCAATTTTAACTGAGCATCAGCCTGAAAAGGACGAGGAACTGAACTATCAGTTTCACACACAGGTCTGTGTCACGGCGTCAGTCTGATAAGCTTTAGAAGAGGATCAGCAGAAATTATATTGTTCTTGTCAGTTCAGCAGACAGGTTCTGTGACTTTTAAGAGACTGGGTTCTCACAAAAAAATCTTCAGTGTAGCATCTTGGGAGATTGCTGGACAGAACTTCTTGGTTTACTTTGTCACAGGTTCATCTTATTTCTCTCAATTCTAACAGGTATATGAATGGAAAAAAATCATTAACAAAGATGTTAATAATGAAAAAGTTGCTTTTATTTAATTGAATTTAATTCCTTACCTCCACCAAATGGATGCATTAGACAATAAGTTATTCTGCTCATTTAAGGGCTTGAACATGATAAAAAGGTATTTGCTGGGAAAAAAATTGTGGAGTTCTAGATATCTGAATATCTACATATTGCAGGGTTATAATAGTTGTGCAAAAGCATACACTATTTGTCTCCATGGAAATCCCTCCTATCTCCATCTGAGAGGGAATGAACAGCTGGTAAAATCAAAGCCAGCATTATCCCTTCAAAGTCAAGGAAAATACATTGTGCACAATCAACTTTCCTGGAAAGAAAAATGCTTATTTGCTCAAAAGTTAATGAACTGCACATGCCTCAAAATAACAACAGGGAAGTCAGAATGTGCCCTAGCTCTGCCAGCTCTGCCACTGTCATAACGCAGGACTCTCCCTTGACAGTAACTGGGAATACTAGATAGACTGAACTATTAAAATCACAAATGATTGATGCTTATTCCGAATCCGCACGAAAGGCTGCCCTTAACATGAACAGAGAGTTTGAGGTGTTCAGCTCATAAACATGCAGTGCCTATGGCATTAATTTAGCAAACTGAGAGCCAGAAGATGTTCCCCAAGTAGATAAAGGTTATAATGAACTTTGGCAAGGCATTTACATCAAGCAAATAACCTCCCACTGGTCCACACACAGTGTTATCTGACAGTACCTTGTGTATTGACAGCTGTCCAGAAATCTGGAATTACTGAAATTTTGGCAAAAGAGGTGTTCAAGCTTCTATGGTATATGAATAAATTAGAGATATTGGGTCAATAACCCCTCCACAGTTTGATTTCTGTTGGGTGCAGAATAAAAACATAGGCAATTTGATTTTCACAATACTCTTTGGCATCTGGGATAATCTCTTTCATTTTCCCTTTCTATTTTAAGTATAAACTGCTGGAATAATTCACTGAAAAAAAAAAAACAACAAAACCTTCCATAAACTAACACAGAAGCAGAATTTCTAATAGTCTGACTGCATAACTTATCCTTGTGTGCACAGGTTTCCACACATGAAGAAGAGCTTACCTAGAAAGATATCATATTTAGAACTGAGAAGCAGATTTCAGTTTGACTTTTTTAATGATGGGTCTGGGTAAATCCCAAGATTCTCTATCTTGGCACTATTCTACGAACAACAGTTCAAGTCCGCCCATAATAGGAAAATGTTAAATGAAAGGGTTTGGAGAAAGGGAGGAGAGTTTCAAGACATATACATATATTGATTCAGATTCTTACCACAGGTTGAGATGAGATTGAGGGATTTATGGAATTTAGAATTATGGAATTCTGGAACCACAGATTCACTCAAGTGGGAAGATACTTCAGAAGGTTTATAGGCCAATATCCTGCTCAAAGCAGGAGTAACTGAGGTCAGAAGCAGTTGCACAGATCTGCATTGAGCCTGATCTTGAAAATCTCCAAGCATAGGGGTGGAACAATCTCCACAGGTAACATGCTCCAGCTGTAGTTTTCATGTAAACAATGATGAGGAACTGGAGGAGGTGACAGACAGAAAATGTAAATGTTAAAGAAAGATAAATTATTATTTATTTCAGTCATTTCCATGATGGCACATCTTGTCTGTTTTTACCTCTTCTCTGTACTGTCTGATTAAGGGTTTTGGTTTGGTTGGTTTGGTTTTCTTTGAGTTTAGGTTTTCTTTTGTTTTGCGCTTCTTTGAATTGTTGTGGGTTGATTCTGCATAAAAGGTGCCATTCTGTAATAAGATAGGCAAAATGCTCTTTGTCAAAGTGAAACAAGTAAAATTATATTGATATGAACTTGAACTCCAAAAAAAAATAAAAAAGAAAAATTTAAAAAGAGCCTGTTAGCTTGAAAATAAAAGCAAGATTAAAGAATGTCTTCTAATTTAACCATTCATAAATTGTACTTATTGAAGAGCTTCGATTTTTTTATGTGATGTAACAAACAATCTATTGTCGTAAACAGTGTGTTGACAAAACAATACCATCTGAGAAACCTAAATCTGTAAATCTTGGCTGTTTCATGTTGTCAGGCATGTCTATAAAAATTTTGTGCGCTTTAACTTTTATGGACTGTATTTAACAGATTATTGAAATCAAAGCAAGTTTGTATGGAAGAAACTGAGAATCTTACATGTGATTTTGGATTTTTTTTTATTCAAATAAGCAGTACAAATCAATGCAACATAAGAAAATAAAATGCATTTTCAAAAACAGTCAAACAGCTGAATTAATTGTGACATTAAATTCCATGTTATTATTCTATAGAATATGAGTTGAATATGGAATTATAGCACTGATAAGAAATGTTAAACATTTAATTTAATTGGGTCAAATGACAGACCTTGAAACAAATGAGAAAATTCTGGTTTTCAATGCAGTTTCTGACAGACAGCTTTATCTATTTGGAAGACTTGATTAAGGACCGCAGTTGCATGTGTCCACAAGATTCTTTTGTTGTTTTAAACCTATTACTCTATGATCTTGTCATCCAAAATGGTGACGCTCTGTTTTACATTCTTTTTGCCATTTGTGTATTTAATTGTACTGATTGACAAACCTTGCTGAAATTACGGTTTCATTGGTGATGTGCTTTCTGAGTACTTACATTTTATGTTCCTCTGCCCATATGTGAAGCCATCATACAAATAATGGGGATCGATCAAAGGATTATAAGTGACTTACACATTTCATATGCTGAGGTCTCAGACTCCAGTATCCACAGAATTTCTTGGTTTGTATCCCATATTTTATCTAAAAGTTAAGGTGATATTGAACTGAAAATAGTCTTTATAATTCATTAAGTTTAAAACTCTTACATTGTAAAGATGACAAAATAATTATTTTCGGAATATCCAAATGATAGGCAAAGATGCTTGATTAAAAGACTTTTGCATCAGCAGCTAAACTATCTCTAAAATGGGTATTATAGAAGTGGTGGTATAATATATTGGAGAGCTCAAACTGAAAGTGTCAAACACATACTATGAATTGAATGGAAAAAGAATGGAAAGATAAGGAGTAAGCAGAAGAGAATCAAGGCTTATCGAAAGGCAATTCTTCAAAACGATAATGCATTCTAGTTTGTTCAGAAACTGTCCCCAAAATAAACATGTAAATAAAATATGCTGCTAACTTATGTAGTTTCAGAATATAATGGAAAATTACTCAGAAGGCAGTTTTGCAAATATTGGGTTTTTTTCCCCTCAGGAAAAAAAAAAATAAAGTGCTTCTATACTAAATGCAATTTATGTAAATATAAATGTATATTTATATCTAATTATGCATATAAACCCACAATAAAAATATTTACAATGTATTAAATACATATTAAAATAATACTATTTATTATATTGTATTAAATTGTCAAAATTTCTTACATAACTCTATTAAGAGCTGATGTGACTTAAAATGGTGTGGTGGTTTAGTTTTCTTGGGTTTGGTTTAGGCCTTCCTTGGTAGCAAAGTTGTAACTAAGGAAGTATTCCACACCATTCCTTCACATAATCAGGTGTATATAAGACAGGAGGAAGATTTCCTCCCTCTCTTTTTTGCTCGCTCTTCCTTGTGTGTGGTGGAGGACATCAGCTCTCTGTGCCGGCCTAGCCCTTATCTCTGTGAGCTGAGGCCTCTCGGAGCAGCTGCTGTCCCAGCCGTACGGAGGGGAAGGACCTGCTTTCTCTTAAGGGGAGTGTTGGTGAGAATTGATTGTATTAGTTACTTATTGAGCTTTTCCCTGAGTTTACGAGTGTGTGTATTTGTTTTGTTTGGTTCTACCCATTTTTGTCCCATTCCCCTTTCCCTTTTCCCCTTTCCCGTTTTGGGGGGTTGTTCTGGGATCTGTTCTGTAGATTCATAGTGTTTGATTGTATATAATTGTAATATATGGGAATATATATATATATACTTTTACTAAAATTGCCTTTTTGGGTACTTTTTTTTCCCCCTTCTCTCTTGATGGGGGGAAGGGGGATCCCTGTGGCCGGGCCTTGGGCTTGGCAGGGTGCCAACCCAAACCTCCACAAATGGTAAGGGTATTAGCTACTAGGCTGTGACTACAGTATCTTCTGGCTTCCCTAGAATGGACTAAAAAGATTTCCTGTCTCTGCTTATTGTAAACACTGCTATATTTTAGCATGATAGGAGATTTAGTCCCTTAAATGCTTTTGTTAGTCTAGTCTATAAGCATTTGCTATATGAAAGTAAATAGATCAATGAGAATGATCCAGTAATAGAGTAAAAAATGAATTGAATAAATTACTAGTTCAGTAATTAGGTATTTCTTAAAGAAGCAGAAAAAATATCTCTTCTCCTGCAGACTATTCTGATCCTTGGAATATTTTTGGTGAATTAAAAAACTTCTCTGATGTTTCAGTGATATCTGAAGACAGACACATTTTGCTTTTCCACTGCATAGTATGATGAAAGTCAAACTTAACATTGCCTGTAGTTTAATAATCTACTGCAAGTAACTCATTCAGATATCTTCTCTTTCATACAGGCACCTTTTTTTCATAAGATTATTCAGTTACTGATTTTGATGGGGTAAATAAAACCATTTTTTCTGACAAGATGATTGTCTTCAAAAATGAACAAATAATAAACGTGTTATGGTGAAATTCTTTCTAGGATAAAATGCTACCTTCATGCAATAATTTTAAAGCAACACTTCTTCCATCTGGTAAGCGGAATTCATAGTCTTTGGATTCAAACTGTTTTAATGAAAGAGCAATTGTCTAGGCAAATTCACTCATAAAAAGTTCCATTTTCACTGAAAGCAGGCTAGTTGATATTTTACACTTGAACAGAATTCTCTTATCTGAAATTAGCTCGGTTATTTGCATGCATACAGGCCACAGATGGAAAGAAGTCTCAAAAGTACAAATACCATCTGCATTTGGCTTTAATAAAAATTTTTATGGAAGCCTGAGTTCTCATTTTCAACAACTACATTGCAAAATGTTTCACAAGATCTTCACTGTCCTATTTTGGTTTGACCCTGCAAAATTATTACAAGAAAACCTATCTATGTCTAAACTAATCTGAAGTAATTAGGGATGTAACAAAGTTTTCTTTGATGCACCATTTGTAATATGCTAGCATATCAAATATGTAATGTATTTACAGTATGTATTTTTATCAGTGTTGATGCTTCAAAATGTGAATGAAGACATTTTCGGAAATTGCAGTAATTGATTGGGATGATCAGTTATGTGGGTCCATAACCTTTCCTGGGACAAAATATAAGAGTCAATAGTAATATTTGTGTTTTGTAATATGGTCACTGTGAACTGAAAGCCCACAAATTTTTTTCTTAGGTTTGGGAAAGATACGTATATGCTTTATTACATCAACCTTTTGATCAGCTTTGCTCAGTATCACATGAAAATATATCAGAAAACAGCAAGGAAAACCAAAAGGATGTCAGACCTCTTCTCTGGATTGTTACTAATGCTCATCATTTGAATTAGAGAATTCAAATCTGAATGAGAAATATCCTTGGAAAACTAACTGAATCCTAAACTGACAGGGTTTTAACTTCAGACTTCCTCTTTTGTCAAACAAAAGATTTAAATTTATTCAAAAAAATCTTTTTGATTAGTGTTGGGAACATTTACTGTAGGTCTAATTTTAACTCAGGAATGTAAAGTACACAGTGAGCTCAGCTAATTGTAAAACAGAGGAAGGGACAGAGAAGACAGCATTTCCTAGTCTTTCACCTAATACTGCAATTATTTTGTTTCCCCATGTTACAATATAATTTTTGTCAAATGCAATTTTAACAGACTTTAGGTCTACTCATTAAGTCCATTTATACAATTTTTTGTCAGATGTCAGCAGATTTTTTCCACCCATTCATGCCTTTTTGGCATTCCTTGTTTTTAATTTGACATTCTCTTTAAACTTCAGACATCAGTTGTGGGTGGGGTTTTTTTTTTGGCTTTGTGGGTTTTTTGTTGGTTTTTTTTTTTTTTTTGCTCATGTTTAGTTTGTTTTTTTCTTTTTTTCTCAGTGCTACAGTCCTGTCTTTCCATGCTCAGTGAAAAGCTGTGTGGCCAGCTGTATGGAAAAGTGTGGTAGGATGATACACTCCACAGAAGATTAAAGCTCTAATAGAGCATTATTAGCTATATTATTTTGTCTGATATAAAAGTAAAATTCCCCTTCCCTTTTCCCTTCCCTTTTCCCTTCCCTCTTCCCTTCCCTCTTCCCTTCCCTCTTCCCTTCCCTTTTCC
>WBMV01000959.1:945-61250 GCA_013396655.1 Campylorhamphus procurvoides | reverse complement strand
TTCCCTTCCTTTCCCTTCCTTTCCCTTCCCTTCCCTTCCCTTCCCTTCCCTTCCCTTCCTCTTTAAAAAGACTATTTATATTATCTGGATCATGCAGTTTCATACAGAATTGATGTGTCTTTTTACTTGTGCTGAGTATTCACATTAAATGGAACAGCTCAAAGAGAGAAAGTTGAAAATCAATAGCATAAAGAGTGGTTGTTGCAGTTGCATAGTTAAAAATGGCAGATAGTTTTGACTTTAATTTTTATTCCTTTTCATGTTTTTACTGTTATGTAATAAGAATCTTGTTCCACTGGTAATAAGTAAATGTATTGGATAACAGAAGCTGTAGGAATTAATTCTGATGCAACACCTCATCTATATCTATAATCCTTTCATACTCCTGCTATCTACTCTTTCTCTTTTCAGTAACCTGATCTCAGATAAATGGTTTTAGTGTACAGTGAGTTTAAAATCTCATTAAGTAATCTGGCTATTTATTGTGGGTTAACTCAAACTACTCACTCACTCTACTGCCCTCTACAAAAGGTGTATACACAAGCAAAGCAAAGCAAGGAATTAATTCACCAGCTCCCATAGGTAGGCAGATGTTCAGCCATTTCTGGGAAAACAGAGCTTCATCATGTGTAGCGGTTACTTGTGAAGACAAAAACATGAATCCATATGGTATGAGATATCCCTTTGATTGTCTGGGGTCAGCTGTCCCACCTGTGTCCCCTCCCAATTTCTTGTGCATATCCAACGTACTCACTGATGGGGTGGGGTGAGAGACAGAAAAGGCCTTGACACTGTGGAAGCACTGGTCAGCAATGCTGACAAATGTTAACAAAATACCTTTTGTTAGCATTGATTTTGTCACAAACATGAAACATAGAACCATACATGCTACTGTGAAGAAGACTAACTTTATTGCAGACAAAACCAGTACACCATCCCAGTATAATGTTATATTTTTTTATTATTTATCTTTCTCACTCCAAATTACTCTGCAGCGGAGAGCAAATTATTCATTACTGAAAGGGTTATGAAGCATTATATTATGAATATGTAAAGAGTATGAAGCACTTTATTTTCCTCATTGGCCTTTCATTTCCTTACATTTATGTACAAAGGTCCTCTTTTCTGTTTTTGGGGTTGTTTGTTTGTTTGTTTTGGGGATGTTTTTGGGGGTGAAGGGTGGTTTGGTAATTCTAATAGATCCTGACTGTTCTATCTGGAGGTTTTTTACTCTGTATGCTTGCCAAAGATTAAAAGAAAAAAAAAAACCCATACCTGTTGCTTCTTTTAGAGGAATTTAGGAGCATTGCATTTCTGACAATGGAGCCATAGTTTAATTCACCTCTTTGGGAAGATGTAAGTGCCCTCAGGTAATGAAAAGAACATTCCTAGAAGTGAAGGAAGAGCACAGGTGCCAAGTAAAAGAGTATAAACACTCTTTTTGCCCATTTGGTAATATGCTTCCTCTATATTGTTTTCTTTTCTTATATGTGTTGTATTTTTTTTTCTGTAGGAAAAAAAGATATCCATTACCTTTTTACCAGTGTTTTTAAGAATAGTAACCTTAATTTTTCTAATTTTTTGTGAATTGCATTTTTTAAATATTTGTTATTGTAGTATTAATAAGGGAGTAATAAGTTTATACTTGGTTTATACAAAGACATATATTTTGCTGCTCTCAATATCAAAAAAATTTCTCATTAATTTCAAAACTTCCCTGGTATATTCATCACATTTATAATGGCAAACCCCAAAACCAAAAGAGATAGACATTGAAAGATGAAAGACAAACACATTGTGTGTCAATATTGTTATACACACAGAAAAATTAATCAAGCTGTTGCCTTGATCTTCAGTAATCTGTTTGCAGCCATTTACTTAGTTATCTATCTGAAATACTGATTGGTTTTCATATGTACACTTGTATCAGGAAATATTTGAGTACTAATTTTAATTTCTAATCAGATCCATATAGATTACGAAAAAAGAAAACAATTAACATTTTGGATTATAGTCATTATTTCCACAGATAAAATTGTACATTTCAGTCCTTAAGCATTATCTAACAGTAGCTGTTCCCAGTGTGGCTTGCTATGAATGGAATCTGAACCTAAAGTATAACACACTTTTCCACAAAATAAGTTCACAAATGTAATTTTATTTGGGAAACTAAAAAAAATAAGAGCACTAGTAAACAGACGATTTTAACAAAAAGGATGAAGGAAATGAAGAATTAAGATCATCATGTTACTTTAGATATAAAAAAATAGATATAACTGTTAAAAAATAAAGGGATACTTAGATGCAATACATTCCTAGAGAAAGTGCATTATTGCTAGATATTTAGTTTTAATTTTTACTGTTTTCAAAATTTCATTTCTTAAAGCAGATTTCTGGAGCAGTTGGATTACTCGATATACAAGGCATGTGGAAGGAAGTATTTGTGATCTTCTAAATAAGATTCTATTTTTTACTAAGGAATTTGCACACCTATTGGAAAGTTTTCTGGAGATTATGAATTTTAAAGGAATGAAAAATGCATTCATTGTATAGGTCTTACACAGGAAACAATATGGTATATTTCATATTCAAATGAGTTATTTAGCATCCAATTCCACTTGTATTTTCCCATTCTAATAGTAATATCTGAATCTCCTTGCATTCTGTTGTGGTTCTTTTCTCAATCACTATCATGCACTACTTAAATTCTGTATATTTGTTACCTTGAAACTATGCATGCAATTTTAATATGCTTGCATTTATTAAGATTATATGTACACAGTATTGCATTACTGTTCCTGAGGGTTCAACTCTAGGACCGGTTCTGTTCAATAATTTTTTCAGTGATCTGGATTCAGGAGTTGAATGCACCATTAGCAAGTTTGCTGCTGATACCAGACTGAGAGGTGCTGTTGGCTCTCTTGAGAGTTGAGACGTTGCAGAGGAATTTAGCTAGGCTGGAGAATTTGGCTATGATTAGATGAAATTTAAAAAGGTCAAATGCCAGATTCTGCACCTAGGACAGAGTAATGCTGCGACAGGTATAAATTGAAAGAGGAGTGTCTAGAAAGCAGTGCTGCAGAGAGGGGCTTGGGATTGCTAGTGGACAGCAGAATCAACAGGAACCAGCAGTTTGCCCTGGCAGGCGTGAGAGGAAACTGTCTACTTGAGGTGCATCAGATGCCAGATAGCCAGTCAAAAGAGGTTATTTCCCTGCTGTATTCAGTATTGGTGAGGCTTCACCTGGAGTATTTTGTGCAATTCTGGGGCCCACAATTTAAGAAGGTTCAGAGGGTCCTCAAATGCATCCAGATGAGGCCAAAAATACTGGTTCCTTGACTTTTAAATGTTTTGTGATTTAAATAAAGATATTAAAAACTTACCTGCAAGGTACTGTTTTTTCTTTAATAATCTGTACATTAAAAGTAGGGTTCTTGGACAATGGAACATTACTTATAAAATGCTGTGTTTGGCTGGGATAGGGTTAATTTCTTCACAGTGGCTATTACAGAGGTATGTTTTGGTTTTGTGCTGAACACAGTGTTGATAATGCAGACAAATTTTTGTTATTGTTGGGCAGGGCTTACACAGAGACAAGGGCTTTTCTGCTTTTTGTACTGCCACACTGGTGAGGAAGTTGGGGATGCATGAGAGGCTGGGAGGAGACAGAGCCAGGACAGGTGACCCAAACTTACCAAAGGGATATTCCAGACCATATGACATCATGCTCAGTATATAAGGTGGAGTGAAAAAAGGAGGAAGGAGGGCACTTTTGGAGTGATGGCATTTGCCTTACCAAGTCATCATTAAGCGTGATGGCGTCTCCTGCCCATGGGAAGCAGTGAATTCATTCTTTATTTTGCTTTGTGTGTGTACCTTTTGCTTTCCGTATTAAACTGTCTTTATCTCCACTCATGAGTTTTCTCATTTTTACCCTTCTCATTCTCTCCCCAGTTCTGCTGATGATGGAGTGAGTGAGTGGTCGTGTGGGGCTTGGCTGCTGACTGGCATTAAAACACAACAAATACTTAAAACATTTTTTATAAAAATAGTAAGTCAAGGGTATGTGCAAAGCATACCATGTACACAGGTTGCTTATTTTAAAAAATGAGTTCTCAAAATTTTGTGGGTTTTATGTACATGCATTATCATATTTGTAAAGAGTATTTCACCAGAAGATCTACTTAAATACTTTTAATACTCTATAACTTTGCTTACAAATCAAGCATAATTTGGCAGTTTTTTACCAAGCATGTAATGCCATGTTATTGCTGTGTAGTTCAGACAAGAACAGTGGTGGGCAAAACTGTTGCCATCAGAGTCCAGGGAATTTCAAAAGGGAAAAGAAATAAATCCAAATGAAGCTTTAGCAGATTTTTTTAGCTAATATAGAACTGAAACGTTTTAAGTGCAACAAAATTTATATTACTATATTTACATCACCTATTTTTATGTGGTGAACAACAAAGGGGAAAGTTAGGTCAAAAAATTCCCCCCCAAATTAAGTGAAAAACAGGACACGTTAGGAAAAGCAATTGAAGATATCTCTAAGGAAATACAAATATTCGTCTTTCAGTTAGAGAAATCCATTGCTACAGTGTTCACCTTAATCCCAAGGATATTACCAATGTGGTGCATGTCCAATGGACTGCTATGCACATTGTGCAGCAGCTACAATGATTTTAAACACTAATGAATTTAGGTATTAACCTTATCATGCAGCATGATTGACAGGTAGTCTATCTGAAAACCTGAATACCATAGTATTGAACCCAACCAAAGAAAGCAACTGTTTCAGTAAGATGGGCAGTTAAGTTGTCAGTATGAGCAACTGAATTGTCTGTGTATATAAAGACATGACTATTGAAGAAAGCACTAGAAATGTTGGTCCGGTGATAGAGCTCAGCCAATAAAGTACACTCAAATTAAATGAACAAATTATACAGCTCCACCTTGAATATGCACACTGACAAGACTTTTTACAGTTATAACATTATGGGGAAAATACTGAAAGAAAAAGCTTGACAAGAAAGATCAAAATCAGGAAAAAAACAATTGCAGAAAAAAAGAACATGAGGGAAAAGTGACCTCTTTCTAGGCAGATGTCTTTGTTTATTACTGTGCTGAAAATAGGTGTAAAACACCTTTTTTTTCAATATGCCTATACTTTCAAAATCTGGAAAGTTTTTTTGGTTTGTTTTCTGGTTTTTTGTTTGTTTGGTTGGTTTTTTGCTGTGCCAAAGGTAAGCTGTTGTTTATATGGGGGGAATATAACAGCAAGTCAGAGGAAGCCTTAGTTAACTACATTCAAGATGCAGCATTAGATTATGGCAATTATTAAATTAGGTGAGTAGGGAAATATCCTAAATGGCTGAAGAAGAGAGAGTATGGGTAGCCCTAATTCCCCCCAAAAAAACCACAAACGCATTAAAAACAGACGAAACAAACACAAAAAGAAAAAAAAAAAAGGGGAAACAAACCACAAAGCCAAAAAAATAAGTTCTTCTGAAGAGTAAGAATTATCTGTCATGTTCCCAGTGTGGAAACTAGAAATTATTTCTTCAGGACCAAATGTTGGCAGAACTGAAATATGTCTCCTCTCCTCCATTCAGCACAGCACACAGGACAGGCTTTAGAGATCTTTTCCAGCATTCATCGAAGATGGATGATTATTGCCAGTGAATCTATAACAAAAAGAATGAAAACTGTGTTCAGGAAATGCCAATCTGACACCTACAGTATTTACTGTCCTTTTGTACCAGAGAGACAAACTGTAACTATATTTTTTGTGAGGCTTGTGAAGTCAGCTGATGCAGATACTTACCCACTATTGATGGTCCACTTTGGTCCAAATACATCAACGCCATTTGAAAACATGGCCTTAATAGAATCCAAGGGAGAAGCCAGTGACAGGAAAAGAAAGAGAGAAAGAAATCTATATTTTTCACCTCAAAGAACCTTTATATTTACTTTCAGTATACCAAAATAGAACAAAATTTTTATTAAAAACAAACTAAAACACTTTTTTTTTTCCATAGCATAAATAATGTACATTGGCAAATGAAAGAAAAAAAAATCTGTTATACATGGAGCATGATGCTCCACAAATAAGTGAACTTCTGTGAGCAGAAACTTTGGAAGATAAATTGTTCTTCATATGTGCATGTATCATTCTTAATTTCCAGTGTATTGTTAATCAGCATAAACATTATTATAAGCAGTAAAATGTGTCTACAAACAGAAAAAAAGGGAGTAACCATTTCAGAACAGGTCCTAATGATCAGATCCATCTAAACATGGGCATGTTCCACTCATTTTGAAGATTTGAACACAAGTTGAATACAGAGGAAGATTTACTACCTTCAACCTTCTAGTTAGTCTTGATGATACAGCCAACTTTACAAATGTATAAACAGAACCCATGTTCAAATTATGGTCTTGTAAACATCCTTAAAAAAGGTCAAAAAGTATTCACAGTTATGTCACACAATAATTATGCCTATTACTGATATATTGAGGATGTAATTTTAACTTATATTTCATTAAAATACATTCTAAAAGTGTGCTAAAAATGCTCCAATTTACTAGTATTATATTAATATTTAGTTACTGACTTTAGAACATCTGTTCTATGACAAGTAACTTGTCTCCAAACAAAGACCTTCAGAGAGACC
Source organism: Campylorhamphus procurvoides (assembly GCA_013396655.1). Classification (NCBI taxonomy): domain Eukaryota; kingdom Metazoa; phylum Chordata; class Aves; order Passeriformes; family Dendrocolaptidae; genus Campylorhamphus; species Campylorhamphus procurvoides. The sequence goes on along the minus strand of WBMV01000959.1, from coordinate 54,576 downwards.
AACAGCTGAGGGTGCTGAGGGTATTTTATGCTTAATGGTTCACAGGTTCAAAATGCAAAGTAAAGCATTAAAGGTCTCCAAAAAGTATTCACTTCTAATTGAAAATTCACATTTGTTCTATAATCAATAACATCTCCAGCCAGTAAAACCAAATAACTGAAATATTATCACATTTAGACAGCCAGCTCCTTTGTTAATTTCTATATGAGACCTTGGAAGGACAAATTTTCAATGAAAACTTCCCCTGTAAGCACTGCCTCAATAGCTTAACTTGGCAGAAAATGCATGAGATCAGCAAAAGCAAAAAGAACATAGTAGCATTTGGGAATGTAGGAAGTGCTGCTTAACCAGCATCATTGCTGTGGCTGCCTGCAGGCTGGTTTAATTAGGTTACAATTCATATGCAAGAAAGTAGCTTTGTAATTACTGTCAAATGATCAAATCAATGTATAAAACCTGAGGAGGATTTTGCATACCCAGTAATGAACCATATTGAAATTGACTGGGACTTATTAGCCAAGTTACTTATTCATCAAAAATTCACTGAAAAATATATAATAAAATAAATATATGCATGCTTAGATATCAGACAATTTCAAAGAATACATCTCATTTTCCTGGATTTATCTGTGATTTTTTTTTTCAGTAGATACGTGTACTGATTTTTCTTCCAAATCATGCAGACATACTTGTGTGGATGAAAAAGCACAGTTACCAATTTCTATTTTAAAAATCATACAATTTTTAGCAGAAAGGTGGTTAGAAGTTTAATATTACAGACTGGGCATAAAGCTGCTAGAATTTATGATGCAATTTTTGGTTATCTGCTTATTAGTAACACTAGATACTTTTAAGCCACTCAAATTGACTCCAAATTTTTTTGATTGATCATTACCTTTAAAAAAAAAAAGGTTTATGTAAAGAGATGCACATCTGGGTAAAAATGAGGATTTATTTTGTTTTTTTCTTTAAATTAGCATATTACTAAAATAAAACTATTTAATTAAATTAACAAAGAGAGACCAGAGGATATAATTATTATTCTGAATGTGGCTTATTGCCACAGTGTCTGCATTTGAAATATTTGCCTAATACTTCTGAGAACCCAATATTTAAGTTCTCACAAGAAGAAATAAAAATCAAATTTGTGAATTATTCCAGAATAATTACTAAGTCATTTTCATGCTTCAGAAACAACATCTGCCATAAGGTGTATTTATCAAGAGTCACGATTTAAGAAATACATTAGTCATCAGCTAAATACCATGGAACAGGTATATAAAATATTAAATTCCATGAGCAATCTATGATTGACAGTGTTTTAAAGAAGAAAATTATTCCTATTCCCACTTTCAAAACATGACATAGTCTGAAGAAGATGAAAATGAAGCCCCAAGGAGGGCACCTGGATTTCCCTAAAGCAACTGCGTTTCTTGAGCTCTAGGGTTTTCTTCACTCAGCATACTTTTTCTTGTGTCCCCGTTCTCAGACACCTGACTTGCAAATATTTGGATACATGATTAGTATCTCACTTAGACTGTATGTTATTTATGACTATATTTATACGGAGAGTTTGTCAGAGATTTCAGCTGGTATGAACCAACATGGTATCAGCCAACAAGGGGTATTAGTATGCACAAAAATACATATCATATATTGAAATTGAAGTTCAGTAAATGGAGATGGAAAGAAAAAGAGTCAGAAAGGAAAATTGATAATATATGTTTGAAATCTTCAGAAAGAAATCAAAATATTTCCTGATTAATTAAAATTGAACTTTTAAAACTTTTAGCCACACAATGAAATTCTGAGCTGAATCTTCCACCTTTTAATCTATTAGTAATGTCTTCATGTTCCTTATACTATTGAAAATTATTTCCTAATTTTCATCTACCTTTAATTATCATAGATTTCTGAACCACTTCGCAAACTTGTTATATAGAAAAGAAATCTATTTCTTCAGGGAAATTAAATAGATCATTATGCTATGAACATAATATATGTCTTAGAATGTTTTTAGGGGTGTAAACTGTAACTATTGTTCTTAGCTATGGAGAAAACGCAAGGTTTTTTAGTCTTGTCAGAACTGGGAGCTGTATGGTAAAAGTCTAGCTTATTTGGCCAAAGAGAGTTAGCAGCCTACTTTGTAACTTGCCAGCCTGAGGACAGTGGTGAGACAAAATGTTTTGGCAAGCAAATCTTCTACTTTTTAGTGAGATTTCTCAATAATGAACTTCTCAGAGCTTTACATTAATAGTTTCTTAATTACTACAGATAAATAATTGACAGGTACCTTGAGGTGTCTCTACCCCATGAAGTATATTTTAAAAATGTAAAGTCATTCCAGTTACTATGAAGCATTTTCTCCTGATTTGTACCAATAAATTGGGCTTTGTTATTTTAAATAGTGTTATGGCAACCTTCCCAGAGCAGATGTCTGTCAGCAGGAGTAAAATCTACATTGGAAATTCTGAAGGAAAAAAAAAATCAGAACAGCTAGCTAAAGCAAATTAACTGTTAACAGTCTAGAAGTATTCTGAGAAGAAAAGAAAAAAAAAAGATGAAAAGTGGCATTTACTTAATCTTATTTATACCTTTCTAGATCTTATAATCCTTCAAAAAATCTATCATAGTGGTTGAAATGGTGTTTTCTGTCATGTTAATAATTTTGGTGTACATTTGAAAAGAACATGGCTGTACTAGAAATTTTGAAGAAATAAACTATATGCAATAAATATTAAAATATTTTGACAGATATATTCAGTTATTTATAAACCTTTTTTGAGTGTTTTTTATCTACAATTAAATCTATTTGCATAAACATTGTTTTCTTACATATTTTGTAATTTCATTTCTTCTATTAAGAATAATGCAGATGTTGAAATATAACCTTTAATTGCTACTTATTAAGGCAGAATGAGAAAAAAAAATCTAACTTAAAATATTTGCTTCTCAGGTTAAGTATACACATGAAACTTGGCAAACTGGACAAGAAATAAAATAATTTCCCCAAGTTCCTAATTCAACTACAACTATTTACAAAACAAATTTACGATTTACAAAACAAAAATAAAAACACATTTGAAATTATATAAAACATTACCTTAGACAGCAATCTGAGAGTAAATTAGTTATTTTAATACATATTGGAGGTCTGAAAAAAAAAATCCTCAGAAGATAATTTACAGCACGTATTTCTGTCATGGTTTAACCCCAGTTAGCAACTAAGTACCATTAAGCTGCTAATATAAGAACTAAGTACCATTAAGCGGCCAATATAAGAACAGTTTAATAATTGAAAGAAAGTAAAATATAATAATAAATAATAATAACAAAATAGTAGTAATTGTAATGGAAAGGGAAAAGAGAGAGGGGAATAAAATCCAAGAAAAGTAAGTGATGCAATTTCTCACCACCTGCTGACCAATGCCCAGCCCAAATTGTCCCTGAGCAGTGATGTTCATCTCCCAGCCAGCTTACCCCTGTTTATGTAATGAAAATTATATTTTAAGGTATTGCATATCCTTTAGGCCAATTCAGGTCAGTTGTTCTGGCTGTGCTTCCTCACAGCTTCTTGTGCACCTACTCAATCACTTAACATGGGAAACTGAAAAATCCTTGTCTTAGAGTAAACACTATTCAGCAATGACTAATGTTATCAATATTATTCTTATCCTCAATCCAAACCATGGTACTGTACCAGCTACTAGGACAAAAATCAATTCCATCCCGACTGAAAGCAGGACAGTATCCACACATTATTCTATACCATTTACATCATGTCCAGGTCCCATGCTTTCTAATATACCATCATGTTTCCCACCTTTTGATATATACATACATATACCATTCCCTTATTTGATGGACCATACCTATACAATGTCTGTATATACAATGTATATACAATGTCTGAGTTCATTTGGTCCATGACTTTTGGCTCTATTTGTCATAACAGTCTTTCAGGACAGGAAAGATGGTGTGAGGTGTTGAATTGCTTCGTGTTGAAGCCAATTTTAATTCCATACTGCTGCACTTGTCAGGCTATATCTAAGGTCATTACTCTGGGAGCTTTTCATAAAAGGGTGTCAGTTTCAGACCCCCAGATCCAGAGTGACAGAGGCAGGTGTCACAGCATGTCCAGTGCAGGACATATCAAAATGAAATGTAACAATAAACATGATTGAACATTCAATTTATTGACTATTCTTATCCAAAATCAAATCCCCTTGAGACACACACCAGACTGTCCCATCATCCCACATTACCCACAGATCGCGCTCAGATTCTTGGGCCAAAGCAATTCAATGAACGGGTTTGTCTACCAGAGGCAGTAATAGCACAGGCTATTTTACCCAACTTTTTTTTAATGTGCATTACAGGAGATTTATCCTGTTCTATGGTACATAACAGTATTTATTGGACAAGGCCAATCTGATTGGTAGATTTTCTCTTGTTGACTAACCACACGGCTTTTAATAAATGTGTGTCCCAATGTTTGAAGATCTCACTATGCATTGCTCCTGATGTAATCTGTTGTACATTGTATCATTCCATTTTTATGGAGGTTGGTATCTGATAGGGAGTGTGGTATACCCAGTCAATGACATGCTTATTGGCGCAAATGTCTATGAGAGTGCTTTGGAAATTAGTTTCATTTTCTGATTCAATGTTTTCTGGAGTACCATGTCACTTGCTTTTCAAGGCCTGGGATAGAATTATAGGCGGTGACCAGGGACACAGCATATCTTTTGACGCTTCCAGTCGTTGCTTTCACCATAGTACATGGTTCTTGCAGGTTTGTGGGAGTGCGATATAATCAGTCTGCCAGACCTCCCCATATTTGTATTTCAGCCATTGTCTTCAATACCTGAGAGGCTTTAACCACTTGATTTGCTAAATTGCAACACATGTTTCACATTCGTGTATAACCTGTGTGACTGTGTCCATGGTCATGTACACCCTTCAGTCATGAGCCCATCTGTATGTTGCATCTCTTCCTTGATAGCCTGAGGTGTCACAGTCCCACTGAGTTAGAAATAATTCACCATTATTTTGCCATCAGAATCCAGCTGAGACACTTCATTCTTACCATCCTGATCCACCTGTTTGTTGTTCAGGTGGTCTTCAGTGGCCCAGCTTACATACCTGAGCATCTACATGGCATACCTTCACAGCCAGGTTCTCCAGCTGGGCAGCAATGTCTTGTCACAATGTGGCAGCCCCGATGAGTTTATACCTTCATTGTCAGTCATTGCTGCAACCACCTTCACAAGGCATTTGCCACCATCCCTGAGTCAGTATAAAGTACTGGCCACTTTTCTTGGTCAGCAATGTCTAAAGCCAGCTAGAGAGCTTTACTGTGAAATTGCTAAGTACATGTCCTAGTACACAGCAGGAACCAGCTTATGACTGTGTGGGTGTAACCAAAACTCTGTATACTACACACTCTGTGTCATTTCTGATGAACTGTTTACAAGGGACCATTTGCAGCAGCTGCCCAGAGCACACCTCAGGGCTACAAGCTGGGTGTTAAAGAACCCTGTGAGGCACAGCAATGCTTCTGCCTTCACACCAATGACTCAGCCATTATAACTCACTTCCAGGGAGGCATTACAACCTTCACACCCAGCCTGAGGGGTCATGCCTGCTAATGGGCCATTAGGGACAGGCACAATAGGCAGCTGCAATAATTTCGGCCATCAAAGATTCCAAAAATATCACATGACTCACAGAGTTAAATCACCCATTGTGAAAATCCTTGCCCTGGGAGAGGTACTGGGTATTCCCACCTGAACATGAGCTTATATAATCTTCAGGTTTTTGCACTTCGAGTACAATTCGTTGTGCGAGGAGGACCAGAACCTCAACAGCCCAGTGATGATCATCCTCAACAACAGGTTTTCCTTTCATTTTACTTTACACCTAAGGGGACCACGTGGTACTCAGCACAGGGGCTAAAGAACACCATTCTGTTCATGCTCCAGGGTGCTGGGCTGTGCATCTGTTTTTTGTGGGTTAAAACTATTTTTTTCTTTGTATCATTGTATTTTTTGTAGTCTTTTTTTAGTAAATTTTAGCTCTGACTTTCTTGAGTTGGGTTCATTTCTGCTGCCATTTACCTTTAAACCAACACAGAACATAAAAACCTTCCATCTATCACTGTTTTAGAACTGAGTAAAATTCGAAATATGTTCTCTGAGCTTTTATGTTTCCTACACTCTGTGTCCCAGTGATTATCATCACACTCTGTGCTTTGTGACAGCACAGTTATTTCTGCTTTAGTCAAGATGATGGGCCCTTACCAGGTATTACACAACCTAGTCTGTGAAATTACTGTTTCTAAAAGATTGATACAAATTCCATTCCATCATTGTATGACACTGGGGGTACAAGCACTTGAAAGCAAAACTCATTTTTCATCCTTTCCAAAAGCAAGAAAAAAATAACAAAGAGAATGTATTCTTTTCCAAATACAGATAGAATGAAGCATTTTAAGGCCTACATTTTGTTCTATTTTAAGTTGTAGTATTTTATGTATTAGCCTCTATAAAATGGAACCCAGAAACACAGTATGCTTAGTTTAAAGATTCAGCTGGGATTACACGGCTTTCTGCCTAAATAAATAAAGTAACAGCTTTCTGATAAGGGTATGTACAGGCCACTTGACAAGTTGTTCAGTCTTCTTCAGTTGTCTCCTCGTTATTCCTGTAAATTTCAATCTTGTAGAAATGAGGTTGGGTCCAGCACTCTACTTCTCTTAAGGGTCTGTGAACTGGGTGGGTGAGAGAATAAGATACTTTTCTTGTACCACTGAATCAGTTCAACAATTTTTTATCTTTCATAACCTTTTTATTACCTCCCCTTCCATTTCTTTTCCCCTATTTTTCTCACAATACTAATCACAATTCTACCCTTAAAATCTCCCAGCCAACCTTTTGACCTCTCCTCAAAAAGCATGAGAAACTAATTTCCTGTTGTAAATTCCCTTTTCCCTGCTAAGAGGATCAAATCAGGAGAGACACCAATTACAACGAATATGTATTAGAACATATTTTAATTAAGCTGTTGTTATCAAGAGCAGAATTGTCTGTACAACACATTCACATACCTCTTCCCTAAAGTATACTCAGGTATGCATAGATGCATACTCAGAATTAATTTGCCACTTGTTTGGAGCAACAAGGGGCAGGCCAGCCATAGGTGTTTACAGAGAAGCAAAGGGTCACAGTTTGGCTGCCAAGTTGTTTTTCTGAAAGTCCTTCATGAAGATCCTTCTTTCATCTGGTGTATATGTAATCCTGAAGTATTTGCATATAGCAGCCACCACCTGCTTGAATGTGCTCAGAATTACACAGACACATTGTTGTTGCCAGTGTTTATTGTTGGCCTTTTCAGAGGCAGCAAACTGCTGATGGCCTGAATTCACCTGTGCTTGTGGAATCAGTAGGACTATTACTCCCCAGAGCTCTTCAGGTATTAGAGACATTTACATGCTACCCTTAGCATCTATTTTTCCACTTGTCTGCCTACTATTTTCTCATAGTTACTTTTTTCATCTTTATCTATTGGCATCTGTAGAACCAATTCTTAACTGAAACTCATACAGAAGGGAATTTTATGTCGTCCACCCTCAGGCCACCGATACTAATGATTTGGAGAAGTTTCAAGGTGTTAAGCCCAAGTGTTTCCCTCACACTCTACATTGCCATACGGAAAATATCTCCTTCCCTCCCACCCCCCAGTACTACATAAGCTCCATTGATATTGATTCACAATGTTGTGTAAATTTACCTCACTATCAGCATTTATTTACCATGCTTCTAAACATCTCCTGCCTTTGGCAACTGTTTTCCATAAACCTGGGGACTTCAATTAATTTTTTTTTAGAAAGTATATCCCACCTTTTCTTGCTTTTGTGCAAAAACACTGAGAGCTCTGTCAGGGAAAGCAGGAAGCAAAAAAAGTTTACTTTGTTACCAAATATTTTTACTTCATCGTTACTTGACTATAACACCACTAAAACCCACATTCATATTACTTATGAACATTAATGAGCATGTAACAATATTCCAGACATCAGTGTTGAACTTGGCTTACTGTATGGGACAGTCATTCCTAACTAAGTGATGAACTGTCAGTAGTTTTGGCTTCTGTTGAAGCATTTAATATACCAGCCTATCATTGGGGAAGACCTGTTTTGGAGGTTGTTTTATCAATACAGATTTCATAGGGGTCATGTGAGTATGAAATACCCAGACATATCTTGAAAGTTATATACACTTACTTCTTGCCCTATTTTCACATTGGAATATATCCTTTGTATCTGTATTTTCGTCCATGGTTTATTTGCCTCATGCTCCCAGTTACCATTTATACAGCAGGATGCCCAGATATTTCTCATTACCCACTTTGCATTGAACTATTTTCACTCCCTCAATTTGCTGAAAATATCAATGAACAAAAAAACCTCTCTATCAATGTAATTTTACAACTAGGACAGCATTATGATGGAGACAAGGCACATATCAGAAATTGAAAGTTTTCTCTGAAGGTAAGTCTCCCTGCCAAGTCAGTAAGTCCCCTGAGTAGTGTTAAGAATTATTTGTCAAGGAAGTATTCAGTATTTTATAAGGATTTTTCATTAATTTTTCATGTTGATTCTAATTAAAAACAATAAGTAAAAGGAAAAGAGGTTGTATTCATAACTTCCAGAATTTTGTCAAGATTACATGAGCCACTTCATCTTTCACTTGAACACTGGATGCATAATTTACCTTTGATAGAAATTTTATAGGCCTGTTGAGGACAAAGGCACACACTTATTCTCTTATAGTTTTGTTCCAGGCAGATATTTGCATTGGTTTCTTCAATATTCAATAAATATTCTAAATATAATAAAAATTAAAACTAAGAAAAACACTATCCCTTTTAGAAACACAGCAAAATATTACACATTTCTAGTATTTCTCACGGTCATCCCTATTTTTGTATGCAGTTACGGAAATATTTTTAATGCATTTTGGATTTTATAATAACAGATTATTGATTGATGGTTCCAAGGTTTCTATATAAATTGAAGGGAAAATCCATGCTTTATTCCATTTGTTAGGTAAACTGAATTTTCATTTAAAATTATAATTTGGGGAGGGCATATATTGTTTAAGAATCTGAAATTTAGTGTAAATCTGAGTACAGCTTTTAGCTCATTATGTTCTACAGTTAAGTGGGGCATACTGAAAATGGCAGCACAGAAATTCTGTGTGCTGCAAATCTCTCATTTCTATTATTGCTTGGCTGTTGAGGAGGTAAAACACTATTTTCACATACACAGATTTTAGTTGTCTCCAAGACTGATCCCTCTCCTAGATAAATTCAGTTTTACTTCAGTCATCAGCATTATTTATCTCTGAAATAGACAACTTTCTTAATTCAGCACTCAGCAGTACTGTGGAAATATTGATCTGCAATCAACTGCTGACACAGTTATCTTTACTTAAGCTCCATGTTTACTGAACTGCAAACACAGCACTATTATCCGCATACATAGGAATTATTCCTACCACACAGGAAAAAAAACCAAAAACAAAAACAAAAAAACAAACCATAGAACTTCTTCAAAATGGTCTTTTCTGTGTTTTATTCTAACTCTGATTTTTTATCAAAGGCACTTGTAAAGTAAATTGTTCATATTTTCCTTTTTCTTTCATCATTTTTGTTTGGGGTTTTTGGTTGTCTGGTTGTTTTTTTGGGTTTTGTTTTCTTTTTAATAGTGGATATAATAGAATGAGAAATTTTCCTCCACTAATCTTATTTAAATTTTATTTCAAGCAAAATAAGTTGGTCGATAAAACTGAAATTGCTCTAAAGCATTATTTCCATTGTCTTGGAGGGATACTACACAGGTGCTCTTTTGTTTGGGAATACCAATTCGCAGTACTTTTAAAAAAAACTTCTGGTCATTAAGGATTGAGAAACCAGCCAAGTCCCTTGTCATCATTACAGTCTGTTTGACTTTGACATATTACATTATTAAAGACTATATTTATATTTAATACATCCAGCTCCATAGAAAGTTCATGGAAGATATTACTATTTATTCTAGTGTTTAATTAAATTTGGTCACAAGTGGAGGTGCATAGAATGGGAAAGGTTCTCTATGACTTGGAAGGGATTAAAACCAAAACAGGTCTGTAGAAATGGTGTTGAAGATGATGATCTTTATAGAGCATAGTCTTCACAATCCCATTAAATGAATATATAAATATAAAGTGCAAAATTTTGAATAGCTTTTAGAATTAGTGGCAGTGAATGTTAAAGGCATTTCAAAAGTTGTCATCAAAGCAGATAACCGTACTTTGTGATTTATCCAGAAATAAAACAAAATGAATAACCAAAAGCAGTAAAAGGCCTGACTTTCAAAGATGGAACTAATAACAATACTTTAATCACCAAAGTCAAGTTTTCAAATTAAAATCGCAATTAGCTGAGAAGGGTTTAATATATATGTGTGTTCATTTATTTGCAAAGAATAATTAGCCAGTATAATGAATGCAACTGACTTTAAGATAAAAAAATATTTTAAAAAACCCTTAAGTAATGTTTATATTCACTTTCTAGGATATTAATACATGTTGAACATCATAAATACATGATTATTCAATAAGTCAGTGTAAAGTTTCTAATTGTTCTCATCATCTTAGTTAGTTACAATAACCTTAGTATAAGAGTAGTCACTAATACCAGCCCCAAATAAGTGGTAAAACAAGCCTCATATCAAATAAATAAATATGTATGACCCTCTTAAGCACTACCCCTCCACTCCACCCTAATAAAACCCTAAAAATCCTTACTATGTAAAGTGCAACTTAAATAGAATTTCAGTAGCTAAATCCAAGATTGTGATTCCAGAGAATAGCTGATAAGGAATGTATGTGTTGATTGTAGTTAATTTTATTAAAATTTAGATTTTGTAGCTTTTAAGGACTAACTATCACAAAGCTGACAGATCTAAAATTTCAAGCCTTTTCATAAACCTCAGGCTGTTTGGACATTTTCAAATCAGGCAGACACTGCACTGACAGGCCCAAACTGATCTGATTTTTCAAAGACATCTGACATGCACCTATCATGCATTCAAGAAAAACACACCAACCCCAAGGCCATTTTCATGCAAAATGACAGCCAGAGAAAGAGAGGTGGTTCACATTAAATAACAGTCTAATGCCTGAAGTAGAATGGAAACTGAGGATCAGTTCTAACCTTGGACAGAAAAGTTAGAATTTGACATCTTCTGAGGGATGGCTCTAGCCTGCAGGCTGAAGTACAAAAGATACAGTGCCAAGAAGGAAACACAGAAACAAAGAGGAGAGAATATAACTGAACATTTTTTTTAAGTTTTAAAATTTTACCAGCTAGTGGGAATCACAGCACAAGGTAACTAGTTATCCTCATGTATTTTCTTAATGAACAATGAAAATACATTTATATTAATATATTTCTCTCTGGGAAATCTTTTAAAATTCAATATTTATCCAAATTAATGTTTCTGCTTCTACTCAGAATGGAACAGTCTCATTAGGGCTGATTTAAAAAAACAAAGCCAAAACAAAAAACCCACCAAAACCCCACAAAGGAAATCTTGCTTTGATACCAGGACTTGTTGTTTTACATAGGTAAGTCCCTGACAGACCCATATGCCATGTTCTCATAAAAAAACCATGCAAACACATTTATTTGTTTTAAAGTAAAAGACACAAAATGCCTAATCTTGGAATGTGAATGTTGATTATTGCCAACTTATCCAGGGTGAATAAAGCTGTCAGTATTCTTGATTTTGTCGATAGAACAGTAGACAAGATATTTCTGAAGATATTTTCTAAATATTTTATATCAGTATTATGACTCGGCATGCATAAAAATGAACAACACATATTTAAAAGTACCTAAATCAACCACTTGTCTTCAGATTAAACCACTGCATTTTCATCATATCAGTTAAATTAGACAGTAAATCTCAAGATGGTATAAGGCAGTACTGAAAAATACATCTAGTTTCCCAGCAGTTCATCTATACCACCATTTTGTAACTTTTAATATTAAATAGCATAAGTCAAATAGAACTAAGGAATACCCACAGAAATAACTAAAACCAAGTTGTTTGATCAACAATTTTTTGGATACAAAGTTTATTCCTCTTGGAAAAGAATCTTTGTTAAAAACAATTGACCTGCATGCTCATGAGTTAGCAGCCATGAGTAACCAATACAGATGTCTTTGTCTAACTGTTGATAAGATTCCTCCTTCCTTGTGACACATAGGCGCTTGCACTTCACTCTGGATGATCTGACACTAAAGTATAACTAGTAAAATATCTACAGGGCATTAATATTTCTGTTTAGGAAAATAAAAGCTCTCAACATAAACCATTTTTTCTTTAAAAATGATCATTTAAATGTTTAACTGGTAAACAAAAGACCATTCATCTCAAAGATTCTATAACTCTGCAAAAAATGTAACTTGAGAACTGTTTCAGACTATCATTTCTGATGTCCATACTTCTGTGATCTTTGTCCTTAAACTGAAGGTGTTTTCTGTGCAATAACTAATTTCCATAGGTTAGTTCATTATTTATTTATTTATATAGCCTATTTAGGTTCCTGAATAGAAAGGAAGTAATGTTTATCTTAGAAAGAAAAAAATAATTTAGATACACTTTCTGAACATCTCCACTGACACTTAGCAGTACTTGTCTCTGTAACAGCCTGAGTTTTTTGTCTTTCCTTCTGTTTAAAAGATTTATTCAAAACCAAACTAGGAACAGAAAGAGTACCTTGTGATTTTTTCATGACTGCAACTAATTAATGAAAACATAGGGCAGGTGAAAAAGTGAAATTATCACTGTGAACTTTTTTTTTTTTTTTACTTTTGGATGTTTACTTAAGAAATTACAAGATAGCAAAATATATATTTAAATTATAAAATAGCTCTTAACAACCTATGTTCGTCCTTTGGCTTTCGGACAAGTGCTGATCTAGTAAAACACTTACTCACATTCTTCATTTGTGCTCCTGATCAATGCTATTAGATATGATGTTCATAAATTTACCTGTGCTTAAGCAATTCTGTCATCACCAAAGCAGATATAATACACTTAATATATTATATGTTCTGAATTGTCAGCTTGGGAATCACTTGTTACTTTTTAATGGTTAACCTACATTAGGCATTAATCCAAATAATTTCTTTTAGCACACCTGATCTTTATTCTATCAACAGTCTGCTAATGCAGCCAAAAAATCCAACCAGGTCAAAATTATTTTCACTCTAGCTAGCATTATTCTGTCAATATTGTGGCATGCAGCACACTGCTGTATCCTTCTTTTGCAATCTCTTTTAGAATTCCAATTCATCTCAAAGTATCACTGCTGTATCCTTCTTTTGCAATCTCTTTTAGAATTCCAATCACATGGTCACAGTCTTTTCAAGTATGTGAAAGCAAACAGCAGCAGAATTTGTCAAATCATAGTAACTGTAACACACAATTCTGACTAAAAACCCCTGTCCTATTTATGCATTTATGTAGAGAATTGATGAAGTCAAATGCCCAATAAGGATTCAAATGGCATACGTGTTCATCAACCATGAAAGAAACCCCAACACACAAGAATCTGTACATAACTTCTCAAGGGAGCTTTCTACCAGATTTTTACTGCTTGGATGTAGAACAGAAAGGTTAGGTTGCCTCTGACTTCTCAACAAACAGCTTTCCTGGCAATAGGATGTCTTGTGAGAAAATAATCAGGTATGATTAAACTGATATGCTAATCTTAGCAAGGATTGATTACCTTATTTTTAGCTCTGTCTTCCTGACAATATATAATCTCTTTTGTAACATGATGCAAGTGACTATGTTATCTTACAAAGAAGATTCACCCCCATTACATGGATAATGAAATGATGCAGATTTTAAGTTTTTGTTTCCAGAGGGGATTATTTTTTATTTATCTATGTTCTCACTTTCCTACAAAAATGATAGCATGCTGTGTTAAAAGGAGACTAAAATAATTAACTGGAGATATTCTGATATAACTCAACTCTCAATTTATTCTGTGCTAGAGGGAATGAAGAAAACCTATGCTGGAAGGCAATAACTCCTAGAGTGGTAGCAGAGGTGCAATAAAAGATGTTGAAAAATGCCTTAAAAGGGAGCAAAGATAGCAACACATTCAAGGGGTGCCTGGCACTACTTCCCTAGTATAAAGGAGAAGACTCTCTTTACTTCTTGGAAAGTGGTTGAAACAACTGGGACCCGTAGCAAAGAAACTGTGCAAAGCTGACAAGCTGTCCTGGTCACCCTAGTGTCTTCATATGATTCATTGAAACAGATATTTTTGGAAAAAAAATAAATAAATGTGTTTTTATTTTGTATTTGGGTTCTGCAGTTTAGAGTTGCCTCTTTGAATTTATTTGAACTTAATTTGAACAAAGGTTATCTGAGTAAATAATTTTTAAGGTTTGTCATGATTCACAACATGCTAATTTCATCTCAGCTCCATAATTAATCCAAGAAATAGTAAACACAGAAACATGATCATGTAGATTAGAAATGCAAATTTTAAATGGACTAAAAAGTGATGTCTATATAACAAGATATTCACTGTCAAGACAAGGAAAAACTTTACTTTTGGAACAGTCAAAATTACTAATTATTCTTCAAGTTAAGACAGTGTTAGGATTTCAGATAGTCATATTTTCAAATGAAGGCAGTTTTAGATGGCTGGAAACAACCAACAGGTATAAACAACAGCTTAAAAAGAAAACAGAACAAATGGCAGAAAATACAAATTTGACATGAAATGTAAAACTAGGAGCAGAAGAGAGTACTAAAGTTGAATGCATTTAGTGAATAGTGAGATGACAAACTGTATACACACACTTGAACACTGTTACCAAGATGAAAAGTATTATCAAGATAAAAAGATACTACCACGTGATCAGAATACCAACAAATGTAGGCAGGATAATGGCTTTACAATAAGTGTAATTTTCAACAGTTTGATGCTCACTGTGTTCTAGCTTAGTTCTAGAAATATCTAACATGCTGGGTTTTTTAATAAGCTTCAAACCTTGTATCAATTTTTCAAGAGAATCTAGATGTTTTCTGAGACCTTAATCTTCAAAACAGTTTTTACAACGAAAGATCTCTACTTACATCCTTCCATATACAAAATGCAAGTCCTATATTAACCTTCTTTTAGCTCTATTTGCATCATCAGTCTTCATCACAAAACTTCAACAGTGTTTGAGAAGATATCATCTCTGATGACTAGACCTTGTCATGCATTTTACTGGGATAGTAGAAAAAATAAACACTAATGTTGGGGAAGATAAACAAACGTTACCAGATGGAAATTCCTTCAAAAAGAGAAGAGCCTGCCTCATAAATTACTTGATCAAGGACGGACAATTTACAGCTATCTATAATTCTTTTCTCACTTTTACAAGATCTGGGAAAACTCTAAGGAGATGTTTCAAGGTCTGCAGATAACGTTTGTTTCCCCTAATTAGTCCTTGTAGGCAAAAGTTACCTTATGATGAAAACCCGAACAGGATTGCCTAATCCCTACTTAGCATAGTTAATCCCCCTCATTAACATGTCTTACCTCCCCATTAACATACTGCGTTTCTCGGTACTATATATTGTAGCACGAGTTTCAATAAAATGTCTCAGTTTTCACCCCCAAAACTGGGATTGTTTAGTTATTGACCGCTAACACACTAAGAGTTCTAGACACAGAAGCCAGAGCCTCATATCTATTCTTTTTCTGGATTTGAGAGGATTATTAACAAGTCTTGCTCAGCTTGCTATTTGATTTCAAGCTGATAAGGAGACAAAAATTACAGCTGGCTAAGGGTAAAAGTGAATTGATACCAGCAATTATGTACTTTTAACTAACTTGCTAGATCCTGACCTCTATTACAAACACAGCCAGGACCTACAGGGCTACAGTGAACTGTTTCACAGTACAGAGACCAGCTGACTTAAAATGGCCTGTATCCATACTATTCCAGTCTCCTATCTTTTCAAGATAGTAGTTTCCATCAAAAACCTCATTGAAAATGGCCATTACCTTACTCTAGCTCCCAAATTGTCCTCGAAAATTGTGTGGAAACTTCTATTTGACTGTGCCAAAATGTGCAACAATCCTTTTAATGGTATAAAAAGATGAATTTTTGAGATTCAACACCTTAGGAATGATTTTTTTTTGGCACAATTTACTGTCCTGCTGCAAGTAATGAAGTTTCTGGTCCTTGTTACAGATTACAGAAGAGTGTTAGTTTCTATTCAGATGCACAGTCTTGAAAACTTAGCTATAACACTGCTTTTAAATGCCCTTAAGACACTGGTGCAGAAGATATATCTTCAGAATTCTTTCATTTCTGAAAACAGAATACTAAAAACAGAATACTAAAGTACTTGTAAAGACTTTTTTTGAGGATTTGTCACAATGAAAATTACACTTAAAGCAAACCTATTTTAGGATAGAAATAGGGAAAAGTTTTCTACAGAGACCAAGTGAAAGCACAATGATAAACAACTTAGAAAAAGATGTATAAAAATGAAACTAGAATCAGTCATCTATCCATCTACACATATGTATATGAAATACACTTAGAGTATCCGCTTTGTTATACTATTTAATTCAGTTTTGAAACCGTCAAAGGTGTCATGTAAACACTGGACAGAGGATACAGAGTTTTCAACATCCACTCTTATGCACAAAGGTGTATTCTTTAGGTGTATTCTTTCACATGTACCACGTGTAAAATTTTCCTTTGTTGCTGTTCATATCAATTTTTTAATCTACCTCCAAAAATGTCCTGATGAGGACACACATTTATTTGGAATTAGTAATTGTGGTGGATAAGCTTTGGTTAACAGACAAACACAAACCCCTCAGCTCACTGCATTCCCCTTCCCCTCCTCATCTCCTGTAACACCATTGGTATAGGGGAAGAAAATAGGAATGGAATAATGACACCCACAGGAAACAAAAAGACAAAAATTCAAATATTTAAACAATGTCTTTCCTACTTCTGTTTCCCAGACATTATTCCTTCTCTTCAGACTCATCTACAGCTGCCTGGAGTGGCACAAGGAGGATGGGAATTGTAGGTTATGGTCAGTACACAATTATTTCCCTCTGCTGTTCCTTACTTCTCCCTCTTTTGCCATGCACCAACATGGGCACTCTGTAGGCCACAGTTCCTTCAGGAATAGCCATCTGCTATGGCCTGGGATTCTGTGTGGGCTACAGTGTGGATATCTCCTCCAGTATGATCCTACATGGACTTCAGGGGATATCTTTGCCCTTATGGGGTAACTCCTCACCTTCTAACCTTGGTGTTCCTTCTCCTGTTTATCTCTCTTTTGCATTAGATGTTTTCCATTCTATTTTTAATTCCTCCTCTGTCCATAATTTTTTGCACTTTGTTGAATATAATTCCAGGAAGGTGATACTCCTCACAGAGGACACCCCTGTAAGCACTTGGACCCCTGCTCCCCGTACAGTAATGTACAGGTATTTGGAATCTCTAGAGATAATAAATAGCTTAATGAACTATTATCATATTTTTGTGTCATTAGTGTTGGAAATTTTTACATTTGTCAGGGTGAAGTCAAAGTTTCAGGCTTTCTATATGTAAGCTCATAATTTTCATAAATTCATCTATACAACCTAAGTGTCTCTGTATTTGTGTGCGTTGGTGTGTATGGGGTTAACATGTGCCACCTCTAATTAAGGACCGTTTATGTTCATATGATGAGCCCTGTCTTTTGGATGACTTGGTGATGGTCATCAGCCCTCGTTATGAAGACTCAGTCACTAATCTCTATCAGTCATTCAGTAATATTGCCCTTGTGAATCACTTTTCTCAAAATAATTCTAATAACAGATGATATACGTGCCCTTTCCTATCAGTGGCTTGCCATATGAAATTGTGCACATAACTTGAATTCACTTAAAATCCCATGCCTTGCTTCTTTGACAAACACAGGCGCATCCAGTCAACGTGTCTGCACCCAGTTTGGTTCAAGCATTCTTTACAGTTTTCACATGACTAAAGCAAAGTCTCTGAGGAATAATTTGCCTTTTCTGGCTACAAATCCAAAGACTGCAGTATTCCTCTATGACACTGCAGAACAAAATTTATACTCTTATAACCTGTTCTTACATTAACAGCAGAAGGCCTAGAAAGGTTGGAGAAGCTCCAAAGAAGGCATGTGATGTGAGGATGATGATGGTGAAAAAATAAGAGGTCTTGAAACCTCCTACTCAATTCTGGTATGCCAAGGAGCAGACCTAAGGGAGGTTCTGGAGGTGGAAAATTCTTGGGTTGGATGTATCCATTAAATATTATAATTAATTAGTGATATAAATTTGTAGGACCCTTATACTATAGTGTGCAATTATGTATTTAGTGTACCTTAAAGCTCTTTAATTAATGGCCAGGTCCCTATTTTATCTACACTCATATTGACTGGAAAGTTCTTTTCTTCCATTTTAGGCATCAGTTTGGTATATTTCCTTTTTGAAAGGAAATTTTCCTATTTTCCTTCCTCAAAGAAATACTTTATACAGTGAACACAAAATGCTGAACAGAATGTTCATTGCTTTGCAATGTTCACAGGTCCTTACCATGGAAGGTTATAATGAGAGTAAGCAAAAGTAGGAAATGCAGTTTGGGAATTAAAACATTGCAACTAAGAGGTGAGAAAACAGAGGAGGTGAGTTAAAGCTAAACAATAATTACCTGTTAAATTGTGGGAATGAAAATCTTATCATTTGATGTTTTGCTGCTTATCCTTATAAAAATTGTAATTGCCTCAAACCACTGCAACAAAATATCTCTAGTATATGATGCTTCAAAATATTATCTCAGGAACCCTGTATTGACTTTAGATTGAAAAGAATGTAAATTGTCTCAAGATTCAACATATCCTGTCTCCTTCATCTACAAGTTCTCTTATTGAGATTATTCTATAGAACTATGTAAAAATAGTTCCAAAATCATAAAGATATCATGAGTCATAAAGGCCTACAGAGGCCTTTATTGCTATTATTCTATTCTATTCTATTCTATTCTATTCTATTCTATTCTATTCTATTCTATTCTATTCTATGAATTAAAACTCTCATATGAGAATAGAAATCTGTTCAACTTGTAGGTATTGACAATAAGTCTGCACTAGATATCCATTCCCAGAATCTAGAAAGTGTGGCTGAAAAAAATGGTGTCTGTTCTGTGATACAGATATATTATAGCCTAAAAAACTGCTACCGTTAGGCCATCTGTAAATGCAAAAAAAGTGGAATGATAGGATGAATTTTGAATATGAAATATACTACTCTTCTGGAGTTGGGAAACACTACTTTGGGAATGACCATTCTAAAATTTAATGGATTGTTGAAATATATGTCATATCTAATAACTTTTAGTTTAATCCATGCATTAAGTTTTATTTAAAGATCTCTCATTGAATAAACTCAATAATATTACATTGAGCTAGCTATATAGAAGGGCTACATAGGAGGCTGGTTATAGTAAAGCTAGATATATGGAAGATTAAAGAACAATCTTATTGCATATAGTGTTTTCTACATCTTGATTCAGCTAAAATATACAATATTATCAAGAACAAACAGAAGTATATTAACCTTTCCTTAGGAAACTCAAAAATTACTTCAATTTCGGTTTTCCACCTCTGATTAAAAAAAAAAATAAGGAGGGGAATATCAGGAAAATTATAATTATTGATAAAAACACAACATGGAAAAAGGAAACAACTATGTTGATATGAAATTATCTTCTTATGAGAAAAGAAAGGAGTACTGCCTTTAAAGAATTAAAGGTTCACTCAAATTTCAAGGGACCTTGGGAAATAACACACTCTAAAAACCTAGTCAGAGCATGAACTTTGAATTCAGGACATCTTTCTCAGGGCTTTTGTTCAGTCAAGTCTTGGGAAAAATTACCTGGATTTTATTATTCTCATGGTGATTTTTACCAACTTCCCTATATTTAGCCCTAGCTTTCCGTGTACTTTTTAAAAAGAATTTTCTTTTCATACAGTATTCCAAGTTTCTCTTCAGTTTGAGTTTGGATGCATATAATGATTTTGTAAAATCCTGGGATCTTATGATATCATAAAGGCCAAACAGTGAAACAATGTTAAGTTAGTTTTTTTTTTTCCTTAGACAAAACTTTACTTATTTATATAATTTTTTAAAAAGACTTAGAACATACTTTCATGGGTCAAGCATATCAGGCAATAAAAATTCATCCCTGGCATTGTCTCCCACACATTCCTTGAAAATATTTTCACTCTGAGCATAGTCATCACATCAGGACATAATCATTTCAAGTGTGAAGTAACACATTCAGTAAGACTGAATGAGATTTTTAAGTCATCAAATTTTGATCTGCATAACTTAGCTTCTAAGAATTAATTCTTTTTTTCAAATATATCAGTGTTCAGTCTCTGACTAAAACGGTTGAAGATGAGTGTTTCATACAGGTCTTGCAAAATGTTTCAGTGTTTTAAACTGTCTTAAAGTTCTGCTCAGCATTTTGTGTTGAATGATCTTTTTTATGCCATTTTTAGCCTTTTACCTGTTATACTTTATACTTTTACTACTCAGGCAAATTTCTTATTTTCTGAAATTAAATCATCTTGTACATCTATTATCTTTTGACTAAAAAGATTGAATTCTTTTACTTTTTCTCACAAATCTGTAATATTTTTGAATGTTAAATTATTAGTTTTCACATAATTATTTCCTTGTGAAATACAGAAGTGGATTCAGAGACGATTACACCAAGGATAAATGGATAAGTTAAAGAACATATTGGTTTTATCAGGTATGCTTGTTTCTTTTTGGATTTCTTTTTGTGTAATCAAAAATTATGTTTTCTCTCCCCTCTTTTTTTTTTTTAATTTTATCTAAACTTATAATTACCTACTATCTATTCAAATCTCTTATCCAATAAATCTCCATTATTGAAATGCATTTTTTTCTATACATTCTAATCTACAAGAGAAAACTTTACAACTTTCCAGATTACTCTGCCTATCTCAGAATTAGTCATTCCTCTAATCCTTGCATAATACTTTGTCTACTTGTGTATTTGCTTACTGTAATACACTCTTATCATTCTCCAAATAAAACATACTAAAATAGGATAAAGTCAAACATGGAATTTGCTTAAACATCTAGAAATTTCATTACATCAATAACGTGTAGGCCTCTGCTTAAAATAATTTATCTAAAAAGATAAGTTTAAAACACTCTAACAATGCATAATGAGAGAAATAATACACTGTACTTTACATGCCTCAGTTTAATATTGTCAAGGGCTTTTTATATGCAGCTCCTGGGTCTGTTTACCCCTCACCAGTCAGAAAGCTGCCATGGCTGTTTTCCAGTATGCTGTAGTATTTTCTCATGATGTTCACATGTTAAAGCCTTTATGCAGCTTTTTTCTCACTGCCTTGCACCTGCAATTCCCAGTATTGCTTATTATGGTGGGTTCTGATGGGAAGTGACTGCCATCAGCATGTAAATCAACTCTTTCTGCTGTCCTTTTTCCGCCCTTTGGTTGTAGTTATTTGTCAATATTAGAGGATATAATGACATATTTAGCAGGAATAACTATAGCAAGTATAAGTGTGTTTGGCCACAGACATATCATCAGTGGAAAGATCTCGACAGTAACAACGCAGCTTCTACAGGAGACATGGATAAAGGAGTGTGGTACAGATTTTGGACTTTGGATTACATGGACTCCCAGTTTATGTTAAAGAATATATTTTCTTGTTAAATAATAGAAATGTTTGGTAGTTAAGGATGCTACTCCTCATGACAGTTCTGTATCCTGATTGATTGGTTTCTGCTACAATGCAGATATGCCTCATTTGGCTGTCCACCTACCTTATGTCCCATATATAGGTATGTTACACCCTTATTTCCTATACTTGGTAGTGGATTTGCATGCTCCACCTTGGTTCAGCCCCTGTTGCAGAACCTTCTACTCAGGACACTATATAAGTGCTCGACCCTTCCCCCCCCCCCATAAACTGCCATTCTGCCTCGCCCCTTCCCTGAGTGTGCCATGTCTCTTTTTACCCTTCAAAGCTGCATTATAAGTGCATTCTAATGATATCTATGTAGTAACCTACATTCATAGGAAAGTTAGAAAATTCAGTGACATTTTTATATAGTCTTCATGGACTGAAAGATATCATTTCTATCATCATGGAGTTCCAATCGGAATTCTAGAACTTAGTGTCCTCTGCTGATACAGCATTATTGTCCCCTGGCTTTCAGAAAGTGGAAAGGTATGCATACAGCATTCACTCAAAAATTATCATTAATATAAAAAACCAAAATATCATGCTTTCAAAAGAAAGGAATAAATGAAAATTCACTTTGACTGATATATACAAATAAATTGTCGTGGTGTTTAAACTGGAAGGGATATTTTACTTACTGCAGGACCACAACTAGAATGAATGCAATTCATTTACTTACTAAGGTGTTATTTTACTAAAAGACTGAGATGAAGAGTCACAGAGATCTTTGAGATACTTAAAAGGGTAGCAATAAGGGCACTGTAAGGCATGAGGGTGATGGCCTTGCACAAATTTGGAAAAAAAATTACAGTTTATTTCACTGAAATACAGAATGGACTGATAATTAAAATAATGAATTTCTTTGATTACTTTCTTATTTGCTTTGGCTTGATTTCCATCTTTGCAGGAAAATTTAAAAAAAAAAAAGAAAAGAAAAAAGAGAAAGATTCAAGAGCAAATCTTCTGGAAGATGTTCTATAAATATATAATATTTCACTGGTTTTTGGCACCTCTAGTTTCTTAGAAGAAAGGTAAGCTATATGGTAACCTCTTTGCTCCATGAAGTTTAAAATTAATACTATGAGCAAAGTTCTCTTCATTTTTTCATTTATTATTCATACATGTAAAACTTAAACTTTATTCCTTCTATAAGGGATTTCATATCCTGCACATTTCAGTGTATCATAATAACATTCTGAAGATATGACAATTTTTTGTCAATAAGGAAAAGCTTTGTGAATATTTAATACTTTACTATATTCATGGTTGCCCTAAATATAGTAGGGCTCTTTTTCCTCTAATACTATAAAATGTCACTTTCATCTTCTTTAGAAGCAAGACACTTGGAAATTTTCCTTTTGAAAAATACTTTCCTGCAGAATAGCAGTCTGCAGCAGTTGCCATCATTAGGGAATGCTGACTTGGTATGTCAAATGTTTTTTAAATTGCAAGTACTTGTCAAGCTTTAAAAAATACAGCTATTAAACATAATAGCTATTTTCATATAAAGCTTAGTAATGTAAAATTTGAAAACTGGTAATTTTTTTTTGCATTATGATGCTAATTTATTGGTACTGTTAGTATTATGGAGGCAAAGGGGGTTTTATTTCTTTAGCTGGTTTCTCCCCAAAGACTACCTATATTTTTAAAGTATATTGATTTAAAAAAATACTTGGAAGAGAAAATTTTAGGCAGCTATTAAGAAAGAGTCTAAATCCTTGACATTGTTGTAGCCCCTATGGTGTACATCTTGAGACTCATTTTTGTCCTTTCTTTGATATTAAAGAAATGAAATTATACACACATTTTTGATTACACTAATCTTGTATTTGTACAACAATATACACCATGTTCATTTGTTGCAACCTTTAGATTATAACAGACAACAGAATTTTTTCAAGCCTCAACAGTCTTCCTGTAGCTCCCAAGGAATTCTGGTTTTAGCTGTTTTCAAAGTCTTTATTAAAAACTTGCTTTTCTTATTGTTTTGGAATGAAAAATAAAATTGAAAGTATATCAAAAGTGAGAAATTATTCCAAAAACTATATAAATCTAGTTCTAATAAATCTTTCATTCTACAAGACATTGGAATTTCAACATATGTCCTGTATTCTAGAAATAAGAACAATGAACAATGAAATTTTGTGTAGTGATTATTAGCGTAACTGACTGAAAGCAGATTTAAAACAATAACATGAACAGTGGTTCAATGACATCATATGGGGTTTTGGAGGATATGAATTATTTTTTATATATATTTTTTAAATTATAATCTTCTACAGAGTAGGGAGTGGCATCACATACTAATATTAAACTCTTTTAAAATACTAACCACAGATATTTTTTCTAGGGGTCCAAAAGGAGCTGAATGGGGAGCTTCAGAGTAATGTTTGTACATAGGACCTAATAATATCCTTAAATACTTCCCAACTTGCCTGTCCCTTTTCCAAAAGCGAAACACACTCTTTTTTGCCCTGATTTCTTGTAAAAGCTTCCCACTCAACAAGGCTGGTCTTCTTCCTCACCACCTCCTTGTTTGGCATACAGGAACAGCTTGCTCCTGTGCCTTCAAGATTTCTTTTTTAAAGTATGTCCACCCTTCCTGGGCCCCTTGGATTTTGAGCGCTGATTCCAAAAGGACTTTCTGAATCATTGTTCTGAACGGGGCAAAGTTCACCCTGTGGAAGTCCAGAGTAGAGGTTTTGGTGTTCCCCCTTCTTACTTCACCAAGTATTGAAAACTCTATGATTTCATGGTCATTTTGCCCAAGAAAATATATTTTGTAGGAACAAATCATCTTAGGGTTTATTTTGACACAATGTTTAATTGATTCAGGTTGACAAATCAGAATTTTTTTTTTGCTTTTCTGGTCAAAATAACATTTTAACCATTGGATTGTAACTTACAAATTTCAAATCAAATAGTGCCTAGTAGCAGATGCAGATGTTAAATTTGCCAGCCTGAAAATTTTAATAAAATTATTTGTCTGCTTAAAAATCAAGCTGTTACTGGAAGACAAGGATGAACCAACAGAAATTCCCTCCTCTCTTCTATATTTGTTGGCTGCCTTCATTTAAGAACATAAAAAAATGGAGACCTACCCTCAAGGTGCTATAAGAACTCCGCTTTTCCTTAGTTCTGGAGTGGTTATGAGTGGAAGAACAGTGTATTCTAGGAGGTAGTGATTCCCAATACAGTTAACTCAAGCAGACCTAGACCTGTGTTGTACTGTGCTGTAAGTACAGCCTGGCCTTAAACTCTGTGTTTTGCAGCATAAGTCCCATTGCTGACAGTAACTTCAGCCAGTCAATAGAGGAACCAACAGGAAGCTCCCAGTTGTTACTGATGATTATGCCATCTGTATGACGTAGAAGTTCTCATGAGAACATAATTTCTCTTTCAACTGAGGAGAGGATAAAAGAGTTGTTTCCTCCTGAAAAAATCTTATCATAGCTTGAATGTTAAAAGGGGTAGCTCTGCTATGGATGGGGTTAGCATGGTGTACTGCACAAGGAATCCTGTTTGATGCCGCACTGCTTGGGGCAGAGTGCAGATACTGCAGAGTGTTAGCTCTAATAAATAGCATTTTAAATGATAACCTAAAAAGTCTAAGTGGCTTTCTACTGGGCTCATAATGAATAATGCCCTTTTCCTAAGACATTGCTTAATATAGCTAGTACTAATGAAGCATAACTATCCCTGCAGTGCAGGTCTGACATTTTTTCTATGAACTTGAATATCCACAGATGTAAAACTAGCACAGGTACTATGTCTTTGCCCACAGGAAACACCAGACAATTAAAGTTTGCTTACACATCTTCCTTAGACACTTTTCTTTTGTTCCTGCCTGCATGTTGCTCACTTTCTTCCTTTTATCTTTTCCTCTGAAGCACCTAATTATTCTTGATTTAATCCTACCTATGTAGGCATCAACCTCATGCTTTTTTCATAAACCTTGTTGAACAAAGAGAATACTGTTTTATGGTGATACAGAGACCGGCTTATACCAACAATGATCTTGCTGCTGAAAAGGCAGACTCTTGCCATACAATCCTCTCATTTTGAAACCACTGTGCTTGTGAGTATCTTGTATTCTCTGAAAAGGATTGGAGGTTTATGTGCAATGCTGATTATCAGATGGTTAGGCTGGGACAGCCCTGGAAGTAAGATGAACAACCTGAAAGCCTACAGTGAGGACAAAGACATCAGAATTGGAGAAATGTCAGAAAAAAGTGCCGGGCTCCAAATTTTGTGTTTGGATACTGTGAGGATATCATCAATTGGTCCCTAGCTAATGTACAGTTATGTAGTGGAATAAGAGAGTGAATGTGATGGATATGCACATAGGAAGTGTTAAAGACACCCTTGAACATGTTTTGGGGGCAGCAGGACAAATACTACCAGCTAGAAACTCTGTGTAACACATGCAGGTGTAAAGAAGAATACAATGCTTGAAGTGTTTTCCTGGGAAAAATGATTTAAAACACAGTGCCACTTGGATTTAAGCTGCTAAAAAAATGGAAAAAAAAATAAATTATGACTAGTATAAAGCAAAATTGATAGACTTCTGAAGCTGACAATATAAGCATCTTTCAATTTTCTTTACACAGCCTATGAAGTGTCTTTAGTAAAATTTATTTTGAAGACAGTCATTAAAGTCCTGTAAGAACAAGGGAAAATTAGTTACTTAAATAGGTGGATCCAGATGCTGTGACTGTGCTTTTCTTTGAATTTTGAATAATGTCTCAGTTCAAAGGAGAACTAAGATATCTATGTTGGCCAATAAAAAATCCCTCTCTTTTAAATTTAGAGAACAGAACTTTAATTAGGAAAAATATATATAAAGGAAAAGATAACAGTTCTTAACCACAACACATATGTATATATATACAATAACAGTCTGTAACAAACCCCTCTACCCCCAAACGACAAGGCAAAACAGTCTAAAAGGTCCTCTTGGCTACTTCCCCAAAAAAGGGAAATGTGATTATGTCCACAGACAGCAGGTGGTGCTGTCGCGCCCGCCCGGCTGGGCTCTCTGACCTGTTGGTGCAGATGATAGCTGTGGTCTAGTCAGGAGTGATGGTCATAGTCTGATCGAGAATAGTGGTTTCCTCCTGTTGACATCCTGCTACTCCTCTCAATCTGACCAGCTGCTCGAGGCCTTCTGAGCCCCGTTTATGTATCCTCAGGGAGCACCCAGTCCCTCCCCCAGGGCGGGGACTCACACAATGGGTGATCAACTCTATGAGTCATGGGGTATGGTTAAGCTGTTGATGGCCCATTAGCACCCACACCCCCTCAGGCCGGGTGTGAGGGTGCTAACAGCTTCCTGGGCAGAAACTGCAAATGGTCCATTGTTCTTGGGGAATGAATAGAGGGTGTAGAATACACAGCTTTAATCACCCCCACACAGTGATAACTGGTCCTCCCTGCTGAACTAGGACAAATAATCTGAAAGTAAAGAAGAAAGGGGAATTTGAGAGATTAGTTTCAAATCAAGTTTTTGCAGTTTCTTATTCCACTGACAGAATTTATATCCCCAGGGCTGAATATAACTTTATTTTTTCTTTTTCTAGTATTCATTTTATTTCCTTCATATATGCAATTGGCAAGATTTTTGCTTTAGCAAAATCATACAGAATATAGATGGTTCTTGGGAAAAAAAATATGGAGGATAGACACTATAGCAAAACCTGAGGATTAATGATTTTGGATTTTTGGATAACAATCCTGAAGAAATGCTGGATTGTGATTTGGTTGGTAAGTCCTGAATTCCTATAAGACTTTTCTTAATTTGTACACATCATATCGCATGCTAAGCTTGTCAACTAGAGTTCAAACACAAGTCTTTTCAAATGAGACAAATTTATATCCTACAAGTTGGGTTTTTTTCAAACAATTATTTTAAAGAAGAACAGACATCTTTAAGTTCTATAATTTTTCCCATTCTCCAGTTACTTGTGCTATTTATGGCTGCTGGGTTTTCAAGAGGATATCAAAGTCTTTTTGTACTAAACAAAATCAAAATATGACTAAGAGAAACAAGAGTTTGTGTAGAATATTTTATTTTTTTTTCTGTTTTGCTTCCTTCTTACCATTATAACCCACTGGCTTAGGAATCCTCTCTTCACTGTGTGAGGTAAAATGCTGTATACATAGATCACAAAGACCTGAGAAAAGCAATGACAAAAGACTAAGGAGTATATTTGGAGTGTGGAGAATAATGGTTTCATTATATCTGTATTCTTCTAGACCACCACATTGTTTTCCTTCACTGTATGTTTCTGCTGCCAATCAGGCAATCTGGTTGTACATTTTTCCTCAAGGTTTCTTTCTTCTCAAGCAAATATAAAAATAACCACAATGCTGAAAAGAGGGCATAAATGTTCATAAAATGAATTTCAAAGTTGCTGATGGTGAGGTCTAGTACATAATTTTAAAAATTTTCCCCTAGACTATACTGTTTGCTTCCAAAATCATGATTTTCTTTCACATGTACTTACACAATTATTTTCAATTTGGGTTAGAAATCCATGAAACTAGTATAGTTAGCAAAACCACAAGTGTCTAATTTTTATTAGTTTTAGTTGTTTGTTGTTTTCTTTTTAATTCCTTATATCTGTCTGCAAGACACATACTAGATTTTCTTAAAAGCCAACCTTATGAACAAGACTGAAAGACCAGCAGCATATTTTCCTTTTTCCATTTCAGTTCACTTTCTTATCAGCTGAGCCTGATAGCCCACACATTACATTTTACCTGAGCTCCAAGAGATAGATAGCCATTATTTTTACATTTACTCAGACAGACAATCTTTGGTGATGTACAGGATGAAGGTGCTCAGGCACTGGCAGTGAGGGCTGCAGTGGCCTGGGTGAGGAGGAGCCGGGGTCACCCTGTGCCAGACGTGAACAGTTCCAGCTCTTCCCAGTCAACACAATATAGGGCAAGACTAAGCACTACAGTCAAGATGGCGGTGCCTCTCATAAAATACATCTAAGAAATAATAAAAAAAAAAGTCAGATAGACAGTGGAAGAGGGAACAAAACCCAAGTGAAAACAGTAAAGAAAGCACTAAGATCAGAAAAGAAGAAGGTGCTCCACAGTGGAGCAGATATCCACACTGAGGCCTGCGGAGGACTTCACGCCTGAGCAGATGGATATTCCTGAACAGACTGCAGCCTGCAGAGAGCCCATGTTGGAACAGAGGATGAGAATGACAGAAGTAGGTAAGAAAAAATACTAACCATACCCTCCCCAGAACACAAAAAGAGACACTGCATCACAAGTTGCCTCACCAAAGGGACTGAATGTAACCTGTGTAGATAACAAAGCAGTGGGGAGGAAAGGAGTAGAGTGTGATGGAGCAAAGATGGTCACAAGCCTGGTTGTCATGGAAGACTTGGATCACCACAGCACTTTCTGGAAAGAAATATAAGCAATCCTGGAGGTTTCTAGGTAATGTCAAAGGCAGTCATTTGACAGTGCTGATTAATAAGTTGATTAAATGAATAGGAAATAGAAGTGTTGAAAATATTGAAGAGAGTCTTGACAGACTTGACTGGTAGTGTTTCAGCTACTCAGCTGAATAAGTTAAATGAAAAACAGAATTGCAAAATTGAACTTGAAGAAAACAGGCTTCCTTTTCATGAATGAATGAATAAATGAACCTGGTTGCATCTCACTTAGAAAGCTTCTTGAAGAATAAAGATGTCAAGGAGAGATCTTCAATAACCTACAGACACAAGAACAGTCCATATCACTGTGCGGAAGCTCAGATTTGTGCAACAGGTTGTTTGAATAGAGAACACGTGATTCAGCAAAAGTAAACAAAACAAAAACTCAAAAAAAAAACCAAAAAAACAAAACAAAACAAGCCAAACAAACAGACAAAAAAAACCCAAACCAAACAAAAGCAAAACCAAACTAAACTGAACCCAAAAAACCCTCAGAAAATCCCCCCAAACACCCCAACTCCTGCCTCCCACCCTTAGCTCCTCCTCCCCCCCCTCCAAAAAAACCCCCAAAACTACAAAAAGGCCCAGAAGGTGTAAATGAGAACAGGATATCCAGAAGGAATGCCAAAACATCGTCAGAGTATCAGGGTGGAACTAGGAAAAGCAAAGCTAAAGTTGAAATGAAAATAGCCATGGAAGCAAGAAGAGATATTTTTGCTATAACAGCAACAAAAAGAGAACTAGGAAACATTGTGGCTTGCTATGAATTAATCATATTCAGTTGAAAGAACAGTTTGAAACTCCTTTTTGATTCTTGTCTGCACTTAAACATTTGAAAAAAATAAACACAAAGATAACATTATATAAATTCAAATATTCATAATTTCTTAGGAGTCCAGGGATGGATTAATAGTTTATTATATGACTTACAGAATTGGCAATAGTGTTCATAAGCTGATTTACATTTTAAATTTGTTGATATTTGTTGCCTTATCTGCAAGTCTGTTAGTTTTATTTCTGCTACCTATTGATTTAATACATAAATCTCAAAGCTATTAGTGAGATTCAAGTCTTTAAAAGAAAAACAAAACTCTTGATACATTTGAGAGTTTGATCCTGAAAGCAAAATAAATGTTATAATTCTATTTCCTAGAACCTCACAAAACTAGACCTTTTACTATCAATTTTTGTTTCTTTAGTCTCTGAGGTTTAAAATATTTTCCAAAAAGAATTATTATCATTACAAAAATAGATTTAGAGCCAACAATCATTATAGGAGTGGATGTAAATTGGATCAGTCTTTCTTAAATTCTCACAAATAATACACACTCTTTCAAAAAAAAAAAAACAAAAAAAAAACCCAAAACCAACCAACCAAACAACAGCAACAACAACAACAAAAAAAACCCAGTACTGAAACATTTCAGTTTCCTGCTTTATATTGTGAAATCATTTCCAGTTCATTCAAGTTCCATTAGTTTGCTGGGCTCATGAGCAAGGTCTGTGCTTTGCTCTGTATTGCTTTTTCCTGGTTTGTTCTCTCTTCCTCTCATCTTTTTCCTGCCTGCAATACATCTATTGGTTTAAGCTCTGTCTAGCAGCAAGAATTACATCTCCAGAGGTAGATTCTCTGCCTCTTTTCTGAGGTCTCTCTATTTGAAATTTGATAGTCAAGGATGTCTTCCAAGGATACAACATAATCTTTCTCTTCATCCCAGAATTCATCTTGGCAATCTTGATTTGGGGATTTTTCTCAGACTATAGTCAATATAGTCGAGAAAGCTCTTCATGGAGAAAGTTTTTATCTTGAAACTGCCAGGTGCTGTTGTGTTGTCTTGTAGAAGTGTGTTTCTACCTCCTATAATAATAGCTGTGATCTAAGTGTTACCAAAGTGCATTTGACTTCATTCCTCATACTGCATTTCCGCCCTTCAGATATCTTCTGTTGTATGCTTGTTTACCATTCCTTCTCTCTTTTTACTGGCAGGAGGCTATTTAAAAAAAAAAAATCTCATATAGGGAAAACAGGTAGCTGGATAAGTGTAAACAGGCAATTTTGGACTACTATAAAGTCTCTTTACTGGTGGAAAACAAAAAAATCAATTAAAAAAAAGGCAATCTTTCCTACACAGAGGACAAGTGTTATAGTCAGATGAGAAAGACAATCAAGAAAAAGGGAAAATAGACTAAAATAAGTTTAAAGCATTAACTAATGCAGTGTTATTTACTTATTGTCCAACATTATTCACTCTTAAAAGACAGAGTTGCTGTAGCGAACAAATAAACATACACACTACAAAATGCTTTTGTGCCTTTTTCAATGCCTTTTCTTATAATCTAGAATATTCTACTTACAACACAGGGAGAACTACATGGCTAGTGGAACTAAATAGTGAGAATGTGGCCCAAACAATTCTATAATGCAAATTGTTTAACTGAAATTGAAATTAAAAAATATCTGAATCTTTTGGTAGGGGAGGGGAAGCTCTCTCCTAAAATAAATCTTTCAAGTTTTACAAGTTTGAACTTCCTTTTTTTTTTTTTTTCAGCATTGTTGCAATAGAAAATATGTATAAATATTTATGTAAGTGTGCACATAACACCCACTCATGCACATATATAAGTTAGGGATTTAGAGATCATTATGATGGGAGAGTTTAGAATACTGAACCAGTATATTAAGTTTTTCTACAGTCCTGAACATCTTCCTTCAGAATGATATCTCTGCTCACCTTCACTATCTAACCACAACTTTGCAAATATCCAAAACCCATGTGAGGAATCTCTTCCTTTTTTGCTGTTGTTCAGAATTTTCCTCTGGCCTAAAGAAAGATCCTACAAGAAAAAGACAACATTCTAAAAGTCTTAAAAAATAAACTAGCTAATTTAACTTAATTTTCTAATTAGTACCATAGAAAGTACACATCCACAGATCATAATAAAGCAAAAAGAAATTTACAAAATATAAAATTTATAATGCAAATAAAATATGGATTATACAACTGCAGAGTGCTCATTTATAACCCAGCACATGGTCACAGTTCTGCACACAAATAAGTAAAGTAAACCACAGACTGATGTATAAGGAAATGAAGACCTCTACCACATGCCTGATTAAATAAATGAATATTCTGATCAGATTAACATTTTTTTGCTTGGGTTGCAATAGAAATTATGCTATTCAGATAACTTCTGCTGCCACTCAATACTCTGACAATATGGGACAACAGATAGTTTTTTCACATATGATGTCATGTATTGACTGTGTTTCAGAAATGTAAATTCAGTTTATATGCACCTCATATACAGATCTGCATTAACAAGGTGTATACAGTAATATATTTAAGATCATTCACATAAACTTTTAAATTTAATATATATACCTACCCATACATTCATTAAGGATAACCTTAAGAATGTTTTTTAAGAATGACTCTACATTGTTTGTGTTCTCTTCCTATGTGGTTTGTAACATGCAACTGGAATAAATATATAACAATATCAGAAACTTTTTTTCTGTGTTTGCATCAGTTCAAAGGGACATAATTTAACTGGTTTTTTTTCTTGATTTATTATTTCATTTATTTTTTGTTAGATTTGACCTCTGAATGGTGAAATAAAAGAATGGGCTAGCTAACAAGAAATATTGTGACAATATTTGGGCTAAAAGAGCTCTTTGAACCAAAAATTTTATTTATTTTACCTACATACATTTGAACAATTATTAATCATAATTTGTCCTATCGAATCCTGCCCCTTTTGAGTTCAAATAATAGAAGGATTTACCATGTTATTGAGTCAAAACTGAATTTCTCAAACTTTGAATGCAACCTCCTGGATTTGGCTTTACAATACAATTTCTATTCTGAAAGAGTAGAACATTACGAAGTACAAAAAAAAAAAATAGACCCTCATTTCTGCAAGTGATTGAACAAGAGGAAATGGTAATCAATTTTTGTATGCAAGAAGTTCTCACACTGCCTGATTTCATTCTGTACAAAATATATCCAGCCTTGAAAGACAGTTTAGTCAAGGTAGTCAACATTCTGGATAGAGAAAGCATCACATAGAGGGCAAAGGAGTTGCATCCCTTCCTGCCTCCTCGATATTTAAAGTGCTCGCATGAAAATATAGAATTTCTTTGTTCTTAGTAGTTTCAAGAGGAGTGCATTTGTGGCAGTTTATTGAGTGTCTGAGTTTGCTTTTACCAGAATTTTTTTTCTTCCTACCAGAATTTTCTCTTTTGCTTTTTTTTTTTTTGTGGTTGTTTGGTTTTCTTTTGTTGTGTTTTTTTTTGTTGTTGTTGTGTGTTTTTAACTTCTATTGTTGTTTACCTGAAAAAGTGAATAATTACTAAACTGATATAAGGCCTACATGAGTGTGTGAACCTGAATTGTATATGCTGTGACATTAATTTCTTGACAGGCTCTATTAAAGGAAGACATGCATACTCTTCTGGTTTTCTCTTGGCTTCTGGGCAAGACTGTGCAACACTGACCCAGTAAAGACCCAGGACTTGTCTTCAGATTCCTTCTGGGGATTCTAGACAACGACTTAATTTTATGGGAGATAAAAATTATTTTTAGGGAAGCTCTCTTAGAATTCTGTTTTCAACACATTTGTGTTGATAAATCAGTAACACAAAGCTGATGGGGAATACTCACCGAATACTCACTAAGCTAGTGAATCACAGTTTTTGTACTATTAGGTTACAAGACCAAAACAAACCAGAAAAACAACAACAACAAAAATAAAAAAAGAGGAGCTTAATACATAGTCCAGTCAGTCCAGGCTCTGTTGTCTGTCAGAAAATCGTTAGCTATTGCTGCAGTTTTGAAGCCATGGATTACAGCCCAGATATTTAGCTTCTTGCAAGTAATAAAAAAAGACACTAGGCTAGCAGTTGTTAATAGAGCTAACTTGGGTCCAGTTTTTAATACTATTGCAGTATAGGTCACTTGAAAGTTAAACTTGTTTCCATCTCCTTTGTCACGGTAGTGTGCCTAAAGTGGGCATAAATTGTATTAGGTTTATTTACATTTGTAGAATGTGTTTCTAAAGAAGGCTGAATGAGCATTTCATCTAGGTCTACAGTGAAGAAAGAATGGTGAGATTGCTATACTGACTGTACATGAAGTTCAAGACTAAAGCTGTATTCAGTGTTGTTGTTTTTTTTTTAAAGTGAAAAAGCACATAATAATTTACAGAATTGTACACAAGCACCAATTAATGTGCTAGGTATTAGATAAATTCTCAGTGCTGCTCGAGGGCAAGCTGGAATGAGTGGACCTAGAATAATGCAGACATTTTACAAATCTGCTCTGACATAATATAGAATTGATGTGTTCATAAACTGAACATGACAAGCTCACATAGACTTGATAGGGAAAAAGATGTGGTAGGTTGAGATCTGTAGAGGGGCTTATAGTTCCTCACAACACTTCAAAGGAAAACCCATTAAAAATTGCTTCAGATTTCAGAAATATTTATGGGTACATGTCAAACACAAGACACAATGTTTAAGGTTGTTTCAAGCAACAAATAAGTAACACAGTTAGCTCAGTTTTCCAAAAGGCATAGAATCAGAGAAAAAAAGCACTTTGAGTGAAAAGGGGTAGCAAATGCAGAAAAGTGACCTCATGGACTATATTTTCTTTTTGCTGTTTTCTTTTGTTTTACAGCATTGGGAGATTTTTAAAGATTGAGCTGAATTTTCTGTTGCAAAAAATAATTGTTCACTCAGCTAAGCTGGAAATTTTAGGTTACTATTTTACATCATTGCAAAAATTTTCCCCTCTGTATTATCACATCTGATAAAGCATCCCACTGACTGGTTGTGTAACGAATGCCATATGAATGAGATGTTCTGGAAGAAAACAACAATTAATTCCCTATTTATAATAGAAATTCTTGATAAGTAGTTTGGTTCTCTCATAACAAAATTCTTGAAAAATGCAATACTATTTCCTGAAAACAAGCTGTTTAGTGTTATTCAAAAATGTATGATTTAAAAAAAATAGTTCTATAAAGTGATGCATTGTTCTTACTATATCACACAATTTTTATAAATAGCTATAAAGGCTATTATGATGGAAATCTTTGAGATTCAACTGGACAGGGTGTTGGGACCTGCCTTTGTTGCAGGTCTATTGTCCATGCTTTTGCCAAGAAAGGTTGGACCAAATGATCTTCAATTTCCATTCCAACATGCTTTTCTATGAATCTATAGTGATCCGGATATTACAACTGCCAAAACTGACTATATGTTTTCTCACAAAAATACATAAAAATATTAGAGCTAAATGATTTGGAAAAGATATCACGTATATTCTTATAAACATTAATTTCTTAAGGGATCTTTAAAACAAACATAAGAAGTAGAGAACATTTTATTTTACACTATGAACATGGCATTGTAACTGGACAAGACCATTAGGGCATTACAATTTTCTTTACAAAAAGCTAAAAACTTTCCTTACCTAAAAACTAAATTTAAATCTATATATATGTATATTTTTATATATATGTATATATATTTAAATCTTATATATGATTTTTTATAAAATAATGTGACACCATAGAAATTAAAAGCTAATACAAGCTAAAATATTGCAACCTTTTAGTTTTAAAAGCTTATTTAGAGGTGTACAAGAGGTTTAAGAGGAAATATCTTCTTCAGACTCCTATTTCAATGAAGGGTGGTAGGAGAAAGGACAGGAGGGAGCTTTGTAGGAATTACCTTCTGCCCAGTCTCTGGTATGCTCAGGAAGATTTCATCTTGGGATGGCTTTCTCACAGTCTTTTCTTCAACATTGCATCATATCCTGCTCCCTTCCTGTCTATTCCTGATTAAGATGCAAAAGAAATTGCCAGAGTTCACCAACAAACTTTGAGGAAATTGCCCAGTCTTTCTCCTATGACAACACTCCCATAAACATGAATGATCTGGGAAACATTTGTTGTTACTAAACAGCTGTACATTTTAACCAGCCTTTGCTCATTTTTATATTAATAGTTTTAATCTTGAAATATTAGTTATGCATAACTTATATATCATTCCAAGCCTTACTGAAACTACTCACAAGGAAATTGTAGACTGCAATGAGGTCTCCCCTCAGTCTCCTCTTCTCTAGGCTGAACACACCAAGTGCCTTCAGCTTCCCCTCAAAGCACTTCACTGTCTTCATTGACCTCCTTTGGACACTCTCTAATTGCTTAATATCTTTCTTATATTGCATGACCAAAACTGCACACAATATTCAAGATGAGGCCACTCCAGTACAGAGCAGAGAGGGACAATTCTTGCCTCAACCAGTTGGCGATGCTTTGCCTGATGCCCCCCAGGACATGGTTGGCCCTCCTGGCTGCCCGGACACTTCTGACTCAGATTCAGCTTGCCATCGACCAGGACCCCCAGGTCCCTTTATGGCAGTGCTGCTCTTCAGCTTCTCATTCCATGGTCTATATACACAACCAGGGTTGTCCCATCCCAGGGGCAGAATCCAGCACTTTCACTTGTTCAACTGGTGATTGCCCAGTACTCTCATTTGCTGAGGTCTCTCTGCAGGGCCTCCCCGCTTTCAAGGAAATTCACATTTCTTCTAATTGAAGCTACTCTAATTTCATCCAATACATACATTCTTTCACTCCCAGTTCTAGTAATAAAACCAGAAGTTTTAAACATTCTCATATTTATTTGAAATGTTAGTTGTTAATACTGTGGCTCAGTTGACTAATAGGAGGAAAGAAAATCAGATGTATCATATTTACAGCTTTAAGAAAATATTTTATGTCAATGAACTTTTGCTTTAAGCAATATTTCCATTTTTAAGGTGTTTTTGGTTTTTGCTTTTGTGGTTTGTTTTTCGTATAGACCTGAGATGTAAAGTTTATGTCTAGTGTTTGCACTTTACATGTAAAAGCAACTCAAAGAGTTATGCTTTGTCTTCTGTTGAATTTGGTTTTATCAGGGTAAGCACAGGCAGGACAGATCAGGAAAAAAAAAAAAAGACAAAAAATGCCAGTACCCACCTCTTGACACTTACACGAATATTACAGTGCTCAACCTACAATATACACATCCTAAACTGATAAGATCTCTAGAATGACCCCAAAATACGTAAGCTTTTCTAACATAGACACCCAATTATTTAACCTTTCCCTACTTCATCCTCTTCTTCGAATAATGGTTCTTCCAGGAACATGATTGCAAAAACTCTCTGCACTTCTTACTGCACACAAATTAGGATGTGAAAATCAATGTGTCTGTCCTCAAGGAGCTGCATTCTGGCCTTATGACCTCACACAGCTTCCAGGTAGCTCCTCAGTCTACCGGCCTAACTCGTTATCTTAACATGCTCCACACTCACATTCTATTTTTTCAGGTGCACTCCAGTCTCGAATTCACCTTTAAGTGACTTTCAGGTTGTAATTTTCTACTATTACTTATCTGCTTAACCCTTGTTTTTCCACTCACTCCAGGTGTCATTTTGCTCCAGGCATCTATTCCCATATAAATAGATATTGCACTAAGAGAATCTTAACCTTATTTATTGTGTGCCCTTTGAAGTGTCATTTTGTCCTAAGCTGTCAGTCTTCTGGAACACAATTAACTCCCAATAAAACATTTTATCTTCTGAGGAGAAAAATACTGCATTCAAAAACAGAAGCCTATAGCCTATATTGATGAATGAAATCAAGCTTGAAACAATGTGTTTGTTTTTTTTTCTTTAGCTTTTTGTCTGAATTTTTCAGTGTAGAAGAAAAAGAGAAACCCAAATTAAAAGACTTTGAAATGCAGTGATGAATAAATCTGCACTGCAAGTTTCCTACATATGAATGAGAAACACAGAAATAAAACTGTCCAGTCACAGATATGGTAGTATGACCATTCCCAAACCAAAAATTGCAAATTATTTTCAGGTAGTTCATTAAAACTTATCCTGTCAGCCAGCACAGAAACCTTTTTTGAATCAAGTAACATTTATTCAGTGGTTGCAGGCAGCTTCTAGTCAGAGGAATTGGCATCACAGAATATAAGTTTCAGGTCTCTGAAGAAAGATGCAGTGAAACAAAACCAGAGCAAAGATCAGAGCCCGTGGTTTTTGTTTTGTGGTGGGAAGTGAAGGTGTGTCATCAGGAGTGATACAAACTGACCTTAGCACAGCTAGTAACAGTCAAACCAGCATGTGTTGGCATCAAAGCTTGGCAAAGGATGTCGGCCTTGGTTATATGTTGCCCCTTTAAACCTTTTGCTAAAATGCATATTTTCTCACTGAATTAAAAGAAATCTCTTGGAGAAAAGTGTGTGGCTTTTTCTCTTTGTGTGACCTCAAGTTATTAAAGAACTAGAAGGTTTTGCAAAAAATTCAGTGATTGCAGCAGGGGACCCGCAGTATCAGAAATGGAAGAATCCATGCCAGAAATGGGCCTGTGAAGAAAATAAAGAACCTAACCAAAATGCCTTAAAAACTGAAGCTTTTACTGTATTGTAAAATGGATTCCTTGTCCTTTTTTCACTTAGTCATCATCTTCTTCCCAAAACCCCCTGAGAAACCCTTATCTCTCTAGCTAAGCCTTCAGGAATTTGTCCTTGAAGGTCTCTGTCTAAGTTCTCCTATTGGTCCTTAGTTATCCCTTTCCCACTGGTCATTATCCCTAGATTCTTACTGGTAGTAGTTAGAATCCCCCTAAAACCTTTATATACCCCTAACTATTTTAATAGACACTCTCTCTCCTTCCTTTCCTGCAGTCTCTGTATGGCTCTTTCTGGGGCATCTCAGGGACCGTGTGCTGGGGGGGGGGGGTAAAGGGGGGGCATCTCCCACCAGCTGTCACAAGTGATGAATTATTTTAGAGCCTTAAATATAAGTAAAATGCCTGGGCAGCATGTGGCTTAAAACCAGGGTCTTACACACACCCACTCTACAAGAGGTTTGAAGCTTGAAATGCCTTCATCTCTGTAATATTATTATCAGAAGCAAAGGAAAAAAGATTCAGAACATTGATCCATCTGCCAGCCATTGATCGCTCCTTATTATTTCAATAAACTCAAGCACCAAAAAATCAAAAATGTGAGAATTGGCAATTGAAATGGTCAAAAGCTCATAAAGCATCTCTCCACAAAGGTTACATTAAATATTTTCTTGTTTGCACTTACTACATGTCTTAGAATGTTCTGCTAACTTTGTGCTTGCAAAGACTCCAGACCAAAATGCACAAATTGCTTTGAACAGAGAATAGCTAACTGCTACTTGTATAAAAGTTGGTAAAAACCTTTCATCTTCCTCACAGCATGCAGTAAAAACTGGCATCAAAACGCAACTGCTCCCAAAATAAATTGAGAGCAAATGCATACACACAACTGCAGTCTCATTAAAAGTTCCTAAAGTATCTATGTCTACAAAAAGCAACTACATTTATTCTGAGGGCAAAACAGTTTTGACATTTTTCTGACTTTGTCTCTGTCTTTCAGCTTCTTATTTCACTTACCTGGGAATATGGAAGAAAAGTATGCTATCTGAGTTAGGAAAAAAAGGTATAAAGAAGAGACAGATACAACAGATGGAAAAGTAATTTTTTAATCAGTTTTTCAAATAATTAGTGAGCGATTTCTACTTCAAGAATTAAAGTAATTAAATAATGACTAAATAATATCTAATTATTGATGGACAAAAAAAATAAAAATCATTATACTACTGAACAGACCTCTGGACATGCAAGGAAGAGCAACTGAGTATAACCATGTGGTGGAAAAAAGAAAGGCTTCTGTACAAGTTGCATCACACTTTAGGTGCTCTAACTGGCAGTATTAAGGACCCTCCACCTGCAACTCTGTAGCCTGCCATTCATTCATTTGGCATATCATCTCCACAGCCTAACGCTGCTCTACAGTGCCATTACCCTGGTGTCCCAAGTACTCTAACCCTCATGGCCCGACAGTGGCACAGTGTGAATCATTATTATGCTGGATTTCTTACAGCAAATAATTGCCACTGGTGTTCAATCACCATGTTGCTTCCCTGTCTCCTCAGACCTTTTGCTTGTAGCTTTGGTCTACAGCTCTGGCCATGACGGTAACTGGCAAGAGTCTCTCTCAAGTTTTTTCATAAGGACCAGGAGTGAGTGAGCAGCTGTGGCTACTGCTAAAGTCCTCATCTGTGAACATCTTCCAGTTTTTTCCCTCCATTACAAAGTAATTGTGTTCTTTTTTTTTTTTTTCCAAAAATGAATAGGGAATGGAACAAGAAAACTGATGTGATGTTCCTTCAAGAAATTATTTGCAGTTAAAACTGTGTTAACCCTGATTGAAATCAGGAGTGATTGGATGAGTAAAGAAAAGAGTTTTTATTTGAAGAACAGTTTAGGAAAAAAGCATAAAGATTTTTTTTTTTTCCTCACAATTCTGGTCTGAGTTAGAAAATGTTAGACTTTACATTTTGTGTTAATTAAAAAAAAAAAGATAAAAGGAGAGAAAAAGTATTTTACACTTAGGTTTGGGTTGAATTTCCAGAAGAGCTTGAACAGATTAAAAAATCCCATACAAACCCCCTAAAAATCCACTCAGTTCATATATTAATTTTCCACAGAATATTTGAGTCACTGTTTTAATCAACAACTATATTAAAAATACATGCTGCTTGTAAGAACACCTGTGGGAAATAAAACTACAGCTAAAAGGAAAAAACTTTTAATAATGGAAATAATGATCTCTTGTGAAAATGCAAATATGATGAATAGGTAAAAAATCCACAGAGAAATACTATGATGAAGTAATCTCCTATCACAATGTAATGAGAATACTTTTCTATAATAATAGAAATTAGTTTGAAAAATGCAATATAGAGATATCAGCTAATCAAGAATGTGGTCAACAGGCATGTTTTTTACCAATGAAGTAAAAATTAGAGGGGTTTTGTGATCTGAATCGTAAAATAAAAGCTGTTGGGGAAATCATAGGATTAATCCAAGAACCTGCCACTGTTCAGAAATATTTAGTTATAAGAAACAAAGTTTTCAGCCTTACCTAATAGTCAGTTTTGTGCCTGGAGTCAAAAAAAAAAAAAAAGAAACAAACAAACAACAAAAAAAACCACAAAACCCCACAAAAGAACCCAAACCCCAAACATTAACTTATAAAATAAAGATTCTTTTCACAGTAAGGTAAGTTAAGAAAGGTACAAATCCAAGAATCCGTAACTAAAAATTCTGTGTTCCAGATTTCATATCTTGTTGCAATGATCCGTTTCATGTTCCAACACAAACCTTACTGGTCAGGATGGATGTATTTGTATCTGTTATCCTCTCCCATTTTTAGAACTAACCAATGAGAAATGCCAAGTCTTTGCCAGTTAACAATAAAAATGCCATACCACTTCAAGACCTGCCATGCCCATGTGTATGGATCATGTTTACCTCCAGTCCAGATCATGTGAAAGGTGATTGGATGTAGAAAATAAGAAGTGTTCCATGATTCCATGTTAT
Source organism: Campylorhamphus procurvoides (assembly GCA_013396655.1). Lineage (NCBI taxonomy): Eukaryota > Metazoa > Chordata > Aves > Passeriformes > Dendrocolaptidae > Campylorhamphus > Campylorhamphus procurvoides. The sequence goes on along the minus strand of WBMV01000959.1, from coordinate 12,720 downwards.
CTCGTTTTTTTTCCCTATAATTAATTATATAATCAAACAAATTAACTATTTACTAATAAATTAAATTAATACTACAATTATCATAATTTAGATGGGTATAATTGTGTGGTATAACCACAATTTCACACAGATAGTAGTTACAAATAACTAGTTATTCTGAGTGGAATGAAATATATATGACTCATCATAATTATATAGTGTAGAGAAAGGTAGAGTTCTTGAAAGGAGTACCAAATACAGATATAATGTGATAAGAAAAGTAACATATGGTATTCAGGAAATCTTAGGTTACAGAAGAAAAAAGTCACCAAACATCAATTACTGATACTAGAAGAAATGAAGGCTTGTGATTTATATAAGTCACTGAATACATGATAAATTCAGATGTGGTATGAACCATAGAAGACAAAAGCAAGGCATAGATTTTGTTCACAAACACAAAAAGTGAAGACAAGAAATCCTAGATTAAGGGGAAAAGACCCATAAAGTAAATAACATATTCATTTCTTGGCAAAGAATAAGAGACCCTACGAGAAATACAATACTTCTCTCAGCAAAGAAATTGGGATATCAATAACACACTGTAAATCCCCTCCCAAAATGAATCCAAAGACCTTTGGACATGAAAAACATAAGAAAGCATAACATCAAAGAATTAGATAGTAGAAAGCTTGTATTGGTTTAACATGTATATTATTTTAACAATTGCTACTATTATGATAACTAAACTAATAATATGTATTTGGTTAGAGTGTATTCTAATTAAGATTTTAATTATATTAGCAGTAAATTCCTAGTTTGGTAAATAAGCTATGGTTCTCATGGTGCACAGCAATATTTTGGGTGCGACAGCTGACACAAGATTTGTGTAATTTCCTCTTCTTTGAGCACCTGGTGCTGCACCACAGGTGGAATATGGTTGTGTGTCTTACATTTGACTAAGCACTTATGCTTAAGTAATTGAATATTTTCTGGTTAATAAACCCTTCTGTTGTCAAGCATTACTCATTAGACTCACAATTACCAGGAGCTGTTAATATAATTTGAATTTTCAATTTAATACTTTCAGTGCTAAATTAATTTATATTTGCCTTTGTATTATTCTGGTTCTTATTTATTTGTTGTTCTCATAGCTGACTCTATGTTATAAAAGTGTTCTTATCAACAAACTTTTGTTTGTCATTTCCCAATTCAAAGATGTTATGTGACTTTGAAGGTTCTTTGAAACTGCTGTTTGCACAGACAAATTAGCATGTGGTTTTTGTTACCTAACTTTAGACATCTAAAATATAATTAATACTAAGTTCCCTTTATAGTCAAAAAAGAGAACTTGGGTTATAACTGATTGGCTGCCCCATGTTAAATATTTATATTATGATAAGATGAAGCATTCTAGAAGTCCCTGTATCTGTCTGTAAAGGTAGCATAGGTGACTACTTGATATCTCCTTTTATTCAAACAAATTCCACACTTACCTGTTATCCTTAGGTTTGAGTGTAACCTTACTATGCCTTAACTCGTTTGTACAAGAAATAGAATGATCTCTGTCCTTCATTTGTTGTGGGCTTTATGGTGTTTTTGAGTTTTGGGTTTTTGTAGTTGTGGTGGGGTTTTTTTTGTTTGTTTTTGGTTGGTTGGTTGGTTGGTTCATTGTTTTTTTTGTTAGCAGCAATGATGCAAGAGTAAAATCAATAGTGTTACCAGGACAGTAGCTGAGGGACATGAAAGTCTGATATTTAAAGAAGATAATGGCACAAAACTTTTAGGTATTACTTCTGCTTTTGGGTTGGATTTGCTATAATGTTAAGCAAACATATTAGCACAAGACTGCAACATCATTGACAAAGCTGCTGTACAGCTCTGAATAAACAACCAAAGTAAAAAAAATGTATGTGAAAAATAATTGCTCTGTGCTGATACTCATTTATTAGTGTGGTATACCAGCTTTTTAACATTGCAATTAAGTGTCAAGTAAAAACAAGCTGCAGACAAGTAACATCAATGTTCCAATAACACATTATGGATTAGCCCTTTTGACTTAATAGAAATTAAATTGTTTTGGTTGCATGTCTTGGTTTGGCTTTTTTTTAAGCAACACTTTTGTATATCTTCAATAGGAAGAAAAAATTACTTTCAGTTCTAAATCTTTGAGAGTGACTTTTGGAAAGGCTGTTAACAGTATCTTTAAGCAATTAGTCATTTGTTTTCTACTTGATTTGGTGTATGCCCTTAGCTTGCTAACAAACCACCCTTACTACAATACGTGCAAAATAAACTATATACCATTGTGAAATCACTGCATCTTAGCATTTTCAACCACCTGGAAAGCTGTTCCAGAATTCTGAAGTCAAATATACATTTATGAAAACCAGTATCAAGTTAGATTGGATGGGGCTTGGAGCAACCTTGTTTAAGGGAGCATCCCTACCTGTGACAAGGGGGTTGGAACTAGGTGATCTTTAATGTCCTTTCAAACCAAAGCCTTTCTGTGATTCTGTGATGTATAATGACATTTTCTTCCCTGCTCAAATAGGCAAAGTGTCAGTTCACAAGCATGTGTGCTCATCCACCAAAATACCTTTGACCAGATGCACAGAAGAACTTTGTTTTGTTTCAAGTCCAGTTGTAGCAACTAACAGAAGTTTAGTACAGCCTAATGTATATGAGTCACATATTTACATGAATATTAAATGAAGCTACACATAAGGAATATTTTTTTTCAGTTGGGAGCAGGAGATATTTAAAGTTTTCTAGAGATGAAAAGTCAAATTAAGTGAGTTTACCATTAGATACCTTAACTGGCAGAAGATATTACGTAGTGTTAACAGTCTCATTTTGAGACCAGCCAAAGGTATGACTACATCTATAGCTAACACTAAGATATAAAAGAGACCAGAAGATCTTTTAAAAATTAAGTTTATTGTCCATGTTTGGAATTATCTATTCTGAGATCATGTTTCCTCAGTTACATTCCCACTCAAACTCCCAGGTCAATTCACTCAGAACATGCTTTCTATAGATGACAAACATGTGATTTTATTTTACTGTTTTCAAGGACTCAGATCACCCACTAAACCAGGTATTGAACACTTTTTGAAGACAACATAAATCAGGGTGAAGAAATGGTGAAAAAAAATGAAATATTTACTAGATCTAATTGACAACAATTATTTTTCCATTCTTCCATTTCCTTCTCAGCTTTCATATCAGCTTTTGGTATATTCCTTCTGAAGTTGTTATTTCAGAATTTTCCACTTAGTGATCAGTTTTATACTGTGGCTCTTGCAATTTAAGAAAAAAAAAAAGGCAATTCTATATGTTTTTATCACAGAGTTTAAGAACAAACTGATTTTGAATATTGAGGTACTAAAAAAAGTCGAACTAAACGTCATTGGTTTTCTGTTTCTGTAATCTTGCAGGCATTTGCTTGAAAGCAGTTCTCTCCATCCTTACTGTAAACTTCAAATCATACTGCAGTATTATTGTTTACATTAGGCTTATAGCAATTTGAAAGACTCCTCAGCTTTTTAAATGCCATACGGAAATAAAGACCATCTGAAGGCTGATAGCCTTAGGAACCAATTTCAAAAGTAAATCTATCTTGTCTGTATCCTTTACTTTGTTTGTTTAAGTATTGGCAGCACAGTTGCATTCTTGGCAAATGCTCATATCTATAATTGTTCTCTATTTCCAGGAATGAAAAAACTATAAAAACAGTTATAGGCTTGTTTTGTCCTTATTCAGTATGAGCAATAATGCTTAAAGATCTGTGAGACGTGACTCCTTTCATTTCTTGTTTCTCATATTTTATAAATGGTAAATTAGAGAATATGAAGAAAGAAAAAAGGAAGTATTTTCAAGAAAAGAAAGACAGAAGTTCATGTAACTGGCTGTAGTTCTATATGGGTGTTCAAAGAAAAAGTGAGAAAGTGAAAACAATTCAGCCTAATTTTTATCCACTATCAAATGGAGTACATCTGCTGAAACCACATGCACAATAATATCAATATAGATCAAAAGCCAAAAACTATAACTAGTAACTGTTTTCAGAATAAATTCCAGAGTGGAATAGATTTGAAGAAGAATCTGAAACAGAAAATGAAGGTTAGAACAGCAATATCCTCTAATTCTGGATTTTATACTCTTAACATTTAATAAAACATCAGCACTCGTGCATGCTGTGCAGACCAATTTTACATCTGTCAAGTTCCTGCATGTATTCATGAACTATTTAAAATTAGTGAGCTGAGGTATGAAAATGCAAATTTTGGTAGTAATGTTTTCTAGAGGGCAGAGGGAACACTGGCAGAGCATACTTTGGAAATTAGTTCAGTATTAGAAGCCCAAAACCTCTTACCAGCAGTCTGGTGGGGGAAAAAAAAATATTAAAAATAAAACCTGGATCTAAAATGGGGGGGGAAATTATAAAAATTGTGATATAAAAATTGTATAAAGGGTTAGGTCAAGTTCCCCATGAAGTCAAGATTTAAAAGACTGAATGGAACTGGGATGAGAGATCAATTGAAAGCATCCATCCACCATCTGTCATTATGTAATTATTATATTTTATTAATATTTTTGATGTTATTTGCATAAAATTGCCAATAGAATTAGCAGAACTTAGGTTGATACATATTTTTATTCATCATATGTTGGCTGGTTATGCCTGCTAATTTTCTTTTGTTCATATTTATAAGTAAAATAAAGTTTTAAAAGAAAAAAAAAAAGAAAACAAAACAAACCAACTTCCACCAAAACTCCCGGGTATTTCCTGCACAGACTGAGAGAGATACTCTACAATGCTTGTTTGGTTTAGGATTCAAGCTGCTTTGAAGTTATGAAGCCTTGGTACCAGGGCAGGAATGACAATGGTGAGTGGGGTCAGCTGAATGCCCAGCAACCACCGAGGAAATCGGCAGTGACCAAGGAGACCTGAGGTCAATCTGGGAACTCAAGTCATCATGGCAGCACTGAGATCAGCAAAAAATAAGGCCCAGCACAGCATACTTCTGATGTAGCTCAGGCAAAGACTGAACCTAAATGCAATAGGCAGAATTCGCACACACAGGGTCTCAGGGGAGGCATTTGACAGCTCTCCAGCAGTATACAGCTTTTTATTCCTCACTCCTCTTTTTGGAAATTTTTCAGAGAGGTCAAGTCCAAGGTCACACAGCTGTACTATGTCATAGCTGGCTTTCAACACAGGGAGCTCCACCTAGGGGAAAAGGTTGCAAAGATGTATTGAAAAAGACAGTTATGTGTTGGCCAGGTGAGCTAAAGCCTCTTGATGCACTCAGGACTCTGACAGAAAACTTCTTTATTATCCAAGAAAAAGAAGGTTGTGTATTTCATCTCAATACTGTTTCAAGTAGGTCCGAACTTGAGAGAAAATCTAGTCACATTTGTCTTTAATGAGATACGTCAGAAAATTTTTGCATCAAAAACTAATTTAAATTTATTCTAGCATTTCTTGCATACCAAGTTTCCCTACAGTACCCATTATTTTGGTAGCAGAACATTTCAGCACCAAAATATTTCTCCAAGAAGAGGATTTTTTCATATATTTCTCCTGATTCTCAGGTTACCTCATTATTCCCATCTTCATTTCTATATTGCATGCCTGCATCATTACCAAGGCTCAGAGGTACACTGTCCTGAGTCTCTCTTTCACTGCACAAAGAATACAGTGTGCTTACTCAGAAAATTTAACTCCTAGATACTGAGGAAATCTCACTTGGTTTTCAGCAGAAGTCCTATTAAGCTTTAGGATTTCCAGAGAAAATTATATGCAAGTCCTGTCAAAAATCAGAATTAGTCACATTTTTGTTTTCTAAACAAAAATACTGTGACTGTAAAAATTTGTTTAGTGTCAGTGATCAAAACTGTTCAATACACAGCAAACAAATGCAAGTTTGCATTTTAACAATCAATCTGTGTGAAAGAAAAACTTGAACAGTAAGCTATGAAAATAGGTAGATTGCATAACAATAAGTAACAGATATAAAGATTGGTAATGTTTGTATAGGTGTAACTTATGTTTGAAAACAAATGATGGATTTGTGAAACATCTGCAATTACATTAAACTGAGCTCTGTATGTATCTGAAAGCTAAGAATAGACAATTAAAGTCATGATCTGTGTGGAGTGTCCAGAGATCAAAGACAACTGTAAGATTCGTTTCCCTGAAGAAATCAAGCCAAGTTGGACTAAGAGTAAAGCTGCTTGCTGTATTGTATAGCCTAGCCCTAGAGGGTTGCATAATGTTACTCCATAATTGTTAGCAATAATTCACTGAAAAATATTTTCAGTAAAGCTGTTTATGTGGTCTGCTCTACATGTTCTCAAAGTCCTTGACCTATAAGCCAGTAACTGAAAACAGCAGGAGTTATAACTCTGCTCTAGAATAGAAAATATAAGATTTAAAATATTGTAGGATACATATACCATTACTTTTAGGACACGTGTTAATTTGAATGGAAGTTTAATATTCACCTCATCTGTTTCTGTTAAGAACAGATAAAACACTCAGAAAAAAAATAAATTCTTAAAAAAAAACCCAAGAAAACAACCAACCAACCAACCAACCAAAAAAAAAAACCCAAACCAAAAAACATTCTTGTACCTAGATCTAATAAAGCATGTGAAACCATGATGCACTTATTTAAATTATGAAAACTCTAACTATAAATAGGGCCAGTTGCCCCTGCCTTCAGTGTTGAACTTTCAGTGAAAGGCATAGGTCCATATTCATCAACCTGCATCCCAATTCCATTTCTAAAAAGGCTTTGTTGTTGCTATAAATTGATGCAGCAAATACGTATATATGCTTAACTGTATTTTTTTCCTAACTCATCTCTTTTGTTTAACCATGACTGAAATGTTCTGGAGGCAATAAATCTGATTTATCGGGATTCTCTTTGAGAAGGAGTAGTTCTGTGAAATGTCCATTTACAGTACTGTGTGGTCCTATCAAAGACTTTTTCAAGCACTTATCTTTCCAAAGGGTGTACATATAGACAAATATTTTCTCTACATCTGTAGCATTCACTGTCTTATAATAGCATAATACTCACACATAAACTGCCGACTGCATGCAGGGAGAGGGGGAAGAAAAAAATAAAGAAAAAGTATTCAAGTTTTCTGTTTAAAGAACAGTGGCAAAATTGTTTAAATAAAAAGTGACTGAATAAGTCAAGTCTGAGATATTCAAATGACTACTGACCATGGGTAATGAATACATTTTCAATGAGCTAATAACACCAAATAAATTAAACATATGCTAAAAGGAGCTGTCTGTGTTGGTAAATATTCCAATATAAGATGTCAGGTATAATTAAAAAAAAAATCCTGTATTAGCAAGGGAAATATGGGGGAGAAAATGATGGTATTTGGAAATCTAAAAGTCAAATATTTGAAATGCAACTGGTAGACTTTAACAAAGAAGTGGAAAAAAAAACTCCATTGCTGTCTACAACTGTTGAAAAATCAGACTTTTTATGGAGAGGGGTTTATAATGCTGAGGCTTACATAACCTAATTTTTACTTTGAGATTCAGATATGAACAGGGTTAGGGTTAGGAAATCTCAAAATAAAATGAATTCAAGACCAATGAGCTTGAATGCATGAATTTTTACATAGGTAAAACTGTTTAAAACTTAGAAGTGTCACAAAGCATTTCCACGTCGTGTAGTAGTTATGTGAAAGCAGATGAAGCCTGACCTTAGAGTTGTGTTGAATCTTAATGTACCCCCAAGACAGGAAGGACATCGATTCACGCTGGGGCAAGTTCAGCAGAAGGATACTGGTATGCTTGGGACTATAACACTTGCTATGTTAGGAAAGCCTGAGGGAACAGGTCTTGACTAGAAGGGAGGAGACAAATTTGGGGAGACCTAACAGCAGCTCCCCAGTGCCTATGGGGAGCTCATCAAGGAGATGAAGGCAGGTCCTTCACAGCAGTGTGTAGTTGGAGGATGACAGAAAATGGGCCCAAATAGTCACAAGACAGACTTGGATTGAATTTATTAAAAAGCTTTTTCCACCCTGAGGAGTGTCTAGTGGAAGACGGTGCCTGGAGAGGTTGTGCTGTCTTTGGAGGTTTTCATGACCTGACTGGACAAAGCTCCAAACAACCTAGTCTGACCTCACAATTAGAGCAGAATTAGGAAAGTTCTGAGCTTCCTCGCCACCTAAATCATTCTACAGTCCTATTGTTTCAAAGCATTACAGTTTCTTGGCAAATTTCTGTGAAAGTCACAGAAAGATTTTAAACTTCTTTTACCAGGGTCTGACTCAGGTGGAGAATGATGTAATCTTTAGCAGTTAAAGCAGTAGCATGGATAGTATCAGACTGTACATTTTATCATGTTTCTATTTGACATTTTCAGATTAGGACATTAGGATAAACTGAATTAAACAAAAGCAATCATGCCTCTCTACCTCCAATAGTCTTACAGAAACCTCGGAGAACCAGCTTGGATATATATGTTTACATCTAAATAACATGTCAGTAAGCATATAAACATGCCCTAGAAAACATGTTATTATTCCAAGAAAAGTTAATGAACATACAAAGCCCCCCAAAATAAATGCACTTCTATATACTTATGCAAGTAGATGGTCAGGTAAAGAACAGACATTATCATGGATTGATTTATTCTGTCAAATGTAAAAGGTTTGTCTGTTGTCACCAAAATTCTCAATGCAAGGAGATTTTTCCTTCATGCTGATAGTATTCTCAGTATAAACCTGATAATTCAATCAGTTCAAGAACATGAACCCAAAAGAAACCCTTGTTTTAATTTAGTGCTCAAAAGGTATTCTTCCCAAGGGAAAAAAAAAAATAAAATTGCTGTGAAGTTTCTAGAACCTGAGTCCATGATGATATTTCTGAAAGTCACTCAAAAAAACAAAAACAAACAAATAAACCAACTAAAACACACACAAAAATCCCCAAAAGACCCAGAAAACAAACGCAATTTGTTATGTTCAAAATCATTTCATGTATAAAAATCGAACACACTTGATTAGGGAAGGCAAGATTTTATTTGATTGAAATTTTAGTAGTTTAATGGTCCAAATTATTTGTTCATTAATAACAAAGTTAAAACTCTTCTATAGAAGTAAACCTTTATACCATCTACCACTTTCCTAGTGTTATACTCACGTTTCCAGTTTTTCTTTGAATCATAAGGTTGTTGATTTCAGTCAGACAGTGATAAAGTCAGTCATCAGAATTCTGTAAACTTTGGCAGGTAATACTCATGATAGGAGTTTCTTTCTCCTCTCAATCAGAAACAGAGTGACATTGGTTTCTTCCTTCCCAGTTTTGGGACTACAGGAGTTTATTCTAATGTTATCTGAAAAATGTAGACATCATTTCATTGTTTCCAATTAATTAAATTTTTCTACTCTGCTATCTCTAAAATTGGTTTTAACTAAACAACATCAGGTTGCACTGCTTAGCCTGGAACTTCTGATGTTTTCCCTACATTTGCATTCTTCCATACCACACTTTATCCTGAAGTCATAGGCAGCTTTGCTGACAAAAAGTAACTACTTGTTTTCTTCATAAACTAAAATTAAACTAAAACAAATTTTGAACATTTTTTACCTGGCTGCACGAAAATGGTAATTACAGCTAAACAAGCTCAAATTGGCACATCCAAACAATCCTGTACTGTCAAGCCTGTGTAAATGCTGTCCTTTTAACATGGTTGATTTATCTGTCAATTCTAAGCACTCAGTTAATACCAATGTGTTAGCAGGAAGACATAAAATGATTAGATGACATTTTCAAAACAAGAAAGTAAAATACATGATTTTCAGTAGAATTTGTAATCATAACTGAGATTAAATGTCTCTGCTCTTCAAACAAGAGGTACATAAAGGCAGATATCTTGAAATGTTAGTTATCTAAAGTTGAGCGCATATTATTAACAGTAGTCACTTTCTACTAGATCCAAGTGGGATTAAATTAAATTTTGTTTATGGGAGCCCCTACTGGGGTGTGTTTTGGGTTTGTGACTGAGACAGGGTTCATACCCCATTGTTAGGATTGGTGCTGAGCAGTGCTTACACAGCATGGAGGTCTTCTTTTTTCCACTCTGCCCACAGTGAGGGTGTGCAGGGTGTAAGGAGGAAACACAGCTGGGACAGCACACCCCAACTGACCAAAGAGATGTTCTATACCACATGACATCATGCTGAGTAGTAAAACTGGATGTGTAATGGGTATTGTTATTCAAGGTGGCTTTTGCATGGAGACTCACTGGGCATCAGTCTGCTGATGGGAGGTGGTGATAGACTGTCTTTGAATCATTTGTCACTTTTTCTATTTTCCCCCTTCACTTATTAAACTGTATTTATATCAACCATGAGTTATTTTCAGTTTTGTCCTTCTGATTCTGTCCCACATCCCAGTGGAGGTATGGGAGTGAGCAACTGCATGAGAAGTTATATACTCTGTAGGGACAACTCATCACTATATATTTTGTTGGTTTGTTCTGTTTTGGTTTTATAATACAGTTTTGTATGTGAGTGTCAGTGTGTGTTTCTGTGTGTATTTAGATAATTACATAACCATAAATTACTAAACATTATTACCACCAAATTATAGGACTTGACATTAACTATGTTATCCAATTTAATAAGTGACTAAATTTAACAGGTATCCATAATATATTGTATGAAGTGGAAAAAAAAATGATTTCATTTCCTCACTCTTGTTCATTGGTTTGCTTGCTATAAAATTCCATTTTATTTACATGAAATAGACTTGACTTAAACAATCAAACTGAAAACTAATCTTGTGACTAATTTGATTACAGTGTCTGTTGGAACTATAATTACATAGTATCATAATAATTTCCTATGCAATGTATAATAGACATATACCAGTATAGTCTAGCTCAACCAAAGTACTACAAAGACATTAATCTCCTGGGAATCCTTTCAAGGGAAGTTTTTCATTTTGCCTTTTTATTTTTTTTTCTCCTGTTATACAAAATAAAATGGTGCGACATCTATTCCACTATTGTTCTAAAGAAAAGATAATAAGGAAAGAGTTCAAAAGTCAAACTGATTTCACTCTTCCCTTATCATGGGGCACACTGATAGCTGCAACCAACTCCATTCTGAATGCAAATTCTACTTTGACTTAATAAAATTACAAAATGCTAGACATAGCATACAAATAATATTTAAGGGGCCTATGGTGTACATGCAGTAAGACTTCAAAATAAGCAATGTCATCAGAGTCTGTTAGGAGGTAGTCTTAAAGTTTTTAGGTTAGACAGAAGAAATTTTTTTATTTATTTATTTACCTTTTTGTGTGTTTGAGAGATTACAAGTTAGGATATATAGATTAGTAGCTCAGTCTATAAATCTCTGGAATAAAGTTCTATAATATATTAGATAAGAAAACTGTAAGTTTTCTTCTGAGGCTAATGTAAGGAAGGGGAAAAGTTATATAGAATTAATTTTAGAAATTATGCTAATTGATTCGTTTTAAACCCAATTATTGTTACAAATTTTTCACAGCTCTTAAGGTCAAATGGAAATAGGAAGTCCCATAGATGTGAAAGGAACATCAGATCATTAGAAATTTTCTTCGGTATTAGTGATTGTTTCTTTTTGACAGCTTTTCTACTCTGAGACACTGAAAAGTATCATTAATGCTTTTTTTTTTCACTCTTGTACTGTAGGTCATTTTGGTAAAACTCCAATAAAGTTCTTGTGTTTCTGTGTTGAGAGGGTTTTTTTGTTTGGTTCCCT